>APFE031740452.1:211070-225451 GCA_000404065.3 Pinus taeda | reverse complement strand
TTCATTTTGCTGGATAATAGAAAGGAAGGACTAGCTGTTTGGGGTGGACATAGCCCAAACTGGGTGAACCACGTATATTTGTGTCTCTCTTGTTTTATGCGTTTTCTATGTTTATATTTCTACAATATTTTATGTGTTCCATTGCTCCATAATATATAATTTTCTAACATATAACTGATGTGATAATAGACATGACACTGACAACCAGGGATGGCTGACTGAAAAATGAGTCAAGAGACACCATAGAGAGGCCGACTCAGGCTAACTTCCCTTGAACAAAAGCACGACTCAATGTGACTATATGGCAGCATATGATGACTCTGTATAAGTTCGTCATTCAGGAGGCATGAACGAACCCTCCATATGATTGCAAGAGATAACCAATCGGGGGAGAACTGACTCAATAACAAGGTTAAGACATACCTAAGTCAAACTAAATCCTGCCCAAATGGAGGAGACTTTGTTTTGAGTGCTTTGTTCAAGGGTGACATGACTGACTCTAGTTGCCAACAATAAATGGAAGTACTGTCCCGTTCCCGCCCTTTTTGGAATATTTAATTTTCTTTTTCTTTTTCTGTTAAGCTTGAAAAATAATAAAAGAATGCTATGGTATAGTGGAAAGAACGAGTGTCGGTGAAACATATGATCTAGTTCCTGGGAATGGAACATTCCTATGCTCAATGTAGGGAGGTGACAACTGGTCAGTGACACTCAAAGGTACGTTCCTTCCATGGGTCAAGGTGTGTCAAGTTGCAGAAGTCAAAGGTATGCAGGGTTGATTTTGTAGTCGTCATGGTCAAAAGTTGGCTTAAACACAAGTCCAAGTGAAGTCGGCTCTAGGCCAGAGGATGCAAGTGTTCATCATGCAATGCAGTAGTACAACTCAACACAATGGAGCCTCTAGGGTATAAGGCCATAACAAAGCGAAGAAGCTAAGAGGAATGAGTCTTCAACGCATAAGTCATGGCGGGACTATAGAGGACTCCCGAGCCTACTCATATTGGAGCAGCATGGGCAACAAATGTCACTGAGGTGCTAACTACGATGCCCATGTAAAGGATGGCTCTACCATCATGTAATGATTTCAAAAATCGGCGAGTGAAGATGGCTTACGAACTGTAACACGATGGGGTCGACCCTATGGCAGATGTATCACCGAATGAAGGCTAGTATGCATAATGCAACAGAAAAATGGTGTCACTAACCTATATTCCAGTGAGAAAATGATACCTGCCATGACGGGTCAGCAGTCATGGAACCTACCTCAAAATTGTCAAAAAAACGTCCAAAATGTCCTGAAAAACAAACCATTCTCGACATTCCAAGCTCCCAAGTTAAAAGTCACATGAGGCCAAACAAAATAAAATTTTGAAAAAATTTTGCATTTTCAAAACTTATAAAAGGGATTTTGGACTCACCATTTTTACCATTTGAGTTGGAGAGAAAAGATTTGGAGCAAAAGGAGCAAACTTGCCGTATACCAAATTCGACCGTTCAAATTCTTCAAAAACCTCCAGGTAACTATTATACTTAGCTTGAAATTGATTGTGACTAGTTTTAAGATTTTTAATTGATGTTTCACTGTTGAAATTGTGTCCAAAATTTCACCACGGCGTATATGCGGGTTGGTAATATGAAACCCGCGTACACGCGGGCCCTATACGTGAATGTGTGCATAGTAACCCACGTATATGCTGTGAACCAATTTTAAACAAAAACTAACGGTTGAAAATCATTTTTTTTCTCAGAATGCTGGTCACTTGGCATGAAAGAGAGCACGGAGAGGTGGATAATGAAGTCATGAATGATCCTCAAGCTTTGGATCCCTTACGGGGATGCGGTTTGCTTAAATTCTTCACACTGTCGAACATGAAAGCCAATGTACGACTGCTTGAGATGCTCATTGATTATTGGGACGTCAAGGAGGAGGCCTTCATGATTGATCAAATGCCACTCAGGGTAGAAGTGGAGGATATCTATTTTATCACGGGCCTTTCCCTAAGTGGAGGATATCCATAACTCGAGTGAACGGATCGTCCTCTCTGCATCAGGCATCACGACTAACCATGAGCATGGCAGTTAACTGTCTAACTACTGTGTTCGACTGGTGTACTCCTCTTCTGGCCAACATGAAGAGCCAACTAACTTCTATCAAGAGGGGACAGACCAAGAACTTTGGCTATGGGACTATCCCGTGTACTATCTTTTTCGAGAGGGTTCCCGAACTCCGCCCCAGGGTAGCAGTTTCCATCAGCACCCCACGCGATCCACGCATGGGCCGGTGGGCTGATCTGATGAAATGTCTGGGGGGTGGGGAGGTCCCAAGGACTGCTTTCAACGATGACTTCTTCGCCTGGTGGGATCAGCAGATCATTGCCGTGGATGACTACCCCTATGCTGGGCTGGATTTCTGAGGAGATCCTGACCTAGCATTACCGCTGAACGCAGTATGGGGCGAGATTGGTAAGAATTTTTTGATTTTTTGATTTTTTGGATTTTTCAAATATAATGATGCATTTTGAAAAATATTTTTGATGGGATTCAAATGACTAATATAATGACCATGTTCCATATATTGGGCCGGTACGACCGGATGGGTTCCCGTGGCATGGACGCCGCGACCGAGGAGCCGAAGAGGCGGCTACTGAGACAGAAAGAACTCTAAACAATGTCTAGTGACACTTGACGAGACTGAGCTGCTGAGTACCGATGGCTGCGATAGAGGATCTTCCTAAGGATATGCAGCGTCATGTGGTTGGCATGCCACGTGACTGGGTTCGCACTTTTCGGCATGTGGCCAATGCGATAGTTACCTACTTGGCCGCTCATCCCGAGCCGGGGCATTAGATATGCCAGACATGATTATGGGCATTTGAGTCCCGATTTTGTATATTTATGTACATTAGAGATGCTTTATGATGATATATATATATATATATATATATATATATATATATATATAATATATATATATATATATATATATATATATATATATATATATATATATATATATATATATATATACAGTTTGACTTTTTGATGCTTGATTTTATTTGTGATGAATGATTGATGTGCCAGTCTAATGCTTGATTAGCGATAGAATCAGCTAACCAATTATGCGATCTTGGAATGTGAAAATAATTAATATAAACAAATGATCTTTGCAAATACCTCACCCTTAAGTACTGGCGATATAAACATGGATCCCTTACCCGATAAATGTTGTTTAATTGTAACACTATCAATTGAGAATCCAGATAAACTACCAACGAGTCGATCTCATGAGAGATTGCCTCAGATAGTAAATTAATAATGACAGTATACTTAGCCATATTATTTGAATCAGGACCAATGCATACGCCTCTTGATACCATCAATTGACCAGTTGGATAATAGAGTACCCAAGCTGCGGAAGCGAGATTCTGAGTGTGCCGACTAGCACCATCAGCGAACCCAAAATAGACCAAGTCATCCATCAACACCTACCACAGCAGACCAAAAAGCATTGATATCAAAAAACTCTCGATGATACATGTACAAATATACATAATGTACAAAGAATCCAGTTCCTAACTCCTACTTAAGCAAAGTACTTCTTTAGGTAGAGTCCGTTTTGGGGCTCTGCCAGCTTGTTTCCCTCAAAATCGATTAAATACGACCCTTTTTCTAAAACTCGTTTAATAATGAAAGGATCATACCACATAGGCTTAAACTTGCCTGCCCCCAAGGTGTCTTTATCTTGTTCATAGACCAAGACAAGGTCACCTTCAGAAAAGACTCGAGGACTGATAGATTTATCATATTGCATTTTAACCCTTTTCTTATGAGCCTCATTCATCGTGGCGGCATCTCGACATTGCTCATCGAGATGTTCCAAGTGAAGGAGGCGCTCTTCGAGACTCGAAGTCTCTGGAAGGGGCTCTACAACTAACTTAAGAGATGGAATTTCACATTCAATCAGAAAGATAGATTCCATCCCATAAACCAACTGAAAAGGTGTAAAACCAGTAGCAGTCTTCACGGAGGTCCGGTATGCCCAAAGAGCCGAATACAACATGATGTGCCAATTGGACCAATTTTTGTCGATTGTCCATTGGAGTATATTCTTAAGAGTTTTATTGACGGCCTCGACCTGTCCATTGGCCTGAGGATAAGGAGACGAATTCTCTTGCCAGAAACCTAATTTAAAAGCCAATTCAGACATCAGTTGATTTTGGAAATGACTGCCATGATCAGTGACAAACTCTCTTGGGATACCGAATCTTGAGATAACCTGATTGAAAAGAAACAATGCTGCCATGTCACTATCATTTTTATAAGTGGGCATGGCCTTGGCCCACTTCGTAAAGTAGTCTACAACCACAATAATGTACCTGTGATTCGCCGCTGAAGGCGGATTACAAGTTGTAAAATCAATACCCCACTTAGTAAAAGGACCGACGCTGACAATGAGAAAAAGAGGATCTGGATGAGCACACATCTTGTGAGTAAAGATTTGACAGGGCTGACAGCATTTGACCGCTTCCACACAGTCTTTAAAGAGTGAAGGCCAAAAATAGTCGGCACGTAAGATGCGTTGGGCTGTAGCAAGCCCCGATAGATGACCACCACAAGCTCCACTGCGGCAATCATTTAGCATTGACTCTGCTTCCTCTAAGGTTAAACAGTGCCGAAGGATTGATTCAACCCCTCGATGGTATAAGGTATCACCAATGATAACATAATTTTTAGCTAGGTGACGTAATTTTTGACGTTCATCCTTGGAGAAAGTAGAGGGAAACTTCAAAGTCTGGAGATATACAATGATATCTCCATACCAAGGGTCAAGTGAAGAGATGAGGAATAAATGTTCGTCGGGAAAACTTTCCTCATAAACAATATCCTCTCCACAAGGCAGCTTAGAAATTAGCTCAGCGAAAAACATGGATTTCTTAGACTTGGCTGACAAGAACTTGAGATCAACTTCTTGCAAGATGACTATCCATCTATTATATTTGCCCCCAATCACTCGCCTATTGAGGACAAATTGAAATGCATTGACCGCCGCTAAGACAAAAGTTTTGCGCAGCAGGATATAATGACAGAGCCGCTGGATAGCATGGACAGCTGCCAAGGCCAACTTCTCAACCGAAGAATAGCGAAGTTCAGGACCTATTAAGCCTCGGCTCAAATAATAAATCACATGCTCGGTGAGAGCATCATCCTCCTGAACGAGAACCATACCAATGGTTGATTCTTCTGCAGCGAGATATAAAAGGAAGTCTCTCCCATAATCCGGTGGACTCAAAAGCAGGGTAGAGACTAGTGCTTTTTCAAAGCATCAAACGATCGTTGCGAAAAGTCGTCCCATACAAATGGAACTCATTTCCGTAGCAAACACATGAACCCTTTAGTGATCTCAGTATAATTCGCTATAAACTGCCTTAAGAAATTAGCTTTCCCGTGAAGGCTTTGAAGTTGTCGAATTGAGGACGGGGGAGGCAATTGAACTATTGCCTCAACCTTGAAAGGATCAACCCGAATCCCTTCATTTGACACAATGAACCCTAAAAAACGACCAGACGTAACCGCAAAAACAAACTTATTGGGATTCAACCGGATTTTATAAAAATGACATCGCTCGAAAACCATTCGAAGGTGATTAGGGTGATTAGTTCTCCTTCGAGAACGAGCAGCGAGATCATCCAAGTATGCTTCTATGACATGCTTGATGTCGTGGAAAGCATATGACATGGCCCGCTGAAAGGTGGCTCCAACATTTTAAAGACCAAAAGGCATCTTTCTATATGCAAAGGTACCCCAGGGACATATAAAGGCTGTCTTATGTTGATCTTCAGGATGGATAGAAATTTGATTATAACCAGAAAAACCATCCATGAAGGAAAAATCTCATTACCTGCACACTCGTCGATAATATTATCAATGATGGCATGGGGTAATTATCTTTGGGACAAGCCTTGTTTAAGGTCCCTAAAATCGATGCATACTCGGATTGTTCCTTGCTTTTTATCTACAGGGACTGGATTAGAAACCCAATCAGTAAGAGGAACAGGGTATATGAAACCTGCCTTTAGCAGCTTCTCCACTTCCGCTTTGATAGTTGCTGCTTTCCTAGGGTTAATCGGCTGAAGCCTTTGACGAACTGGTTTGGAATTTTCATACATCTTGATCTCATGTTGAACTATAGATGGGTCAATGCCAGGCATTTCTTCATAAGACCAAGCAAATACATCCCGAAATTCCTTGAACAGGTCAGTGTAAATTTGAATTTCTTCAGGGGAACACTTAATTCCGATGAAGAGATTCTCGACTGTGTTAGGGTCCCTAGAGATGTTTATAGGTGTTGTTTTTTAAATCACCGACATATTACCTTCGGCACAAACGTGTGCTGGAGCCAAAGGATTTGACACCGTACAAAAATCACTAGTACAGAGCTCAGAGAATCTAGATTCTACCTCCTGCAATGGAGGAAGAAAGTATGAACGATGGTGTAAATCTTCACAAGGTCAATCTATACCCATCATTGCTTCGAGAATTGCTTCTTCAAAAGGTAAAACTGAATCTAAGCAGTCCAAGGCAGAGGTAGAATCAAGGCTCCAAGCCGGAGCCACATCGTCATCTAACTCCTCTTCGGAAAAAGGACTAGAATGGTCGTCTACAGAGTTGACGATAGACTGATATCTAAGCTCAACTGCAGATATAGGAAATGTCATTCCATTCCCTTGTCCTTAAACTAGTGTGGTTGTAGGTGAAGGTAAGGTCCAAGGGTCTGAAAAATAATGAGTTCAGAAGAACTCTTCTCGAGGAGACTCCTTAGATGATGAAATGGCATTGATTTTAGCGATAGGAGAGGGAAACTCAAAAGTACCCATCAACAAGGAATACACCCCTACTCCTAAATTCTCAGTAGGCGGATGAGGGTTATCCACTAAAGGAACAATAGAGTCAGAGCTTGCTTGAGGATCGACTGGACAATAATCCAATTAATCAATCTTAACGATTTTCCCCTCATGAGGAAAGCAAATGACATGAAACAGAGTTGAAACAACGGCGTCCATTTCATATACCAAGTTCCTTCCTAAGAGGAGATTATAGTCTAGGTTAGCATCTATGACTTCTACTTCAATATTGACGACCTTCCCCCCAACACATATAGGAAAGGTTGGGATAATCCCATGCAGCTTATGAGAATGGCCATCGAATGTAGTCAAGATGGTAGGTGAAGGAACAGCCGAAGGCGATCCAATAGCCTTCCAACATGACATTGACATGACGCGCATGGAAGCCCCTTCATCAATAACGGTACGAAAAATGTTAATTTTCCGGTATGTAGACTTTATTTGAAAAGCCATATGATGAGGGAGTCGCTTTTTGACATTTAACATGTCGAAAGTGAGTACTAAAGAGTTAGTTGGATCGACTGCTCCAATCGCAGAAAGTAAAGCACTTCTCTGAGCCAGACACGACTGGAGAACCTCTAAAGTGGACATGGCACACAGACTCTGGGTCAGATCCTCCACAATAGAGTAATTCTAGGCAGCCCTAACATTAGGATTAATAGTCGCGCATTTAGCGGAACCTTTCAGTATCTATGGTATAGTCTCAACAGGGGGTCGCTCAATATGAAGGTCGGTATTTCCGGGAACAGTCTTGGCCTTGGAATTTTTGGCTTCACTATAATCACATGAATGAGTAGGCACATGGACGTTAGAACCCATCATGAAAACATTCGATGATTTTTCCCCTTCCTGGTTGCCCCTTGCGGAGGTTCCAGGGTTTAAACTCGCACCAGCAAGAAGTTGCTGCACTTGGGGAAAAGGGTTGGTTAACACAGCTTGGGAAATAGAAGTCCCTTGTTTCCCTAAAAAGCGCTGAGCATCTTCAATATTGGGGCAAAAATGAGTTAAATGGTCTCCACTGCACAACTTGCATGGAAACTTGACTTTCTTTTTAGACTCATTTCTACCTCCACCAGCATTATTGCCAGATTTATTTGCATCAGGCTTCCCATCCTGGTTCTTTTTCTTATCTCGTCCTTTCTTTTTCCCATTGGAATTTTGATTTCCTTTGGGGTTATTAGGTTGGACGGCATTAATCAAAGAGGTTTGGGAAGCCGAAGGGTTAGACGATGTGACTTGGTTGTTAGAAGTAGTTTGTAAAGACAACTGCTGCAATTGGTTCAACAAGTTCACTGTATTCGTGTCTACCGACCCAATAATACCATCTGCGTGGGGACCTGGCTTCGACTTAGCTACATCAACCTTAGACCCAGGAGCATCTGGCAAGTATTTTTGTAGGATCCCAGACTGAGAGTAGATCAATTCTAATTGCTAGGCCCTAAAAATGGCTTGCTCCTCAGAATAGACTCCAGACATGGAGACATCCTTGGAGATATCAGGTATTAAAGATTTCAAAAACCATTCCAGACGGTACTCCAGAGGGATTTCAGCTTTAATGATCCTCTTTCTCTGTCTCCATTCCTGAATATGGTTAGAAATGTGAGTTGCCTTATCCTGACGAAAAGTGGCAAGTAGTTCGGTTCCGACATCATAACGGATAGGCAACTGAAAATGATTCAAGAAAATATTGGCTAAGTCAATGAAAGATGTAAAGTTGCCCCCTGGCAACTCTATATACCATTTGGCCGCATTACCAGTCAAGGTGCGTTGAAAGAGTCTATACCTAATCGAGTCGTCGATAAGGGAGTTGGATGAGCACCAAAAATGGAATGTGGTTACATGGTCGCCTGGGTCCTCACCTCTCTTCCCTTCGAATTTTGGAATGTCTGAAGGGATTTTGGTTGGGACCGGAGGCCAAGTAGGATTGTACTTGATTGGGTCGTTTGTTAACTTAGTCAGATCTGGCAAGTTCAATGTTGCCAGAAACGGAAGCCTAGGAGGACCTTGGGGATTCCACCCAGACTGGGCAGAACTCCCAAAGTTCTGACAAGATTGACTTGGATTTTGGAAGGCACCAAGCTGCCCGAAGTAACCAGTAGAACCGGCTGAACCAAAAGGCAATCCTTGTGATCCAGCAAAATTCGGAGTTTGACCAACTCCGGCCGCATATCCACCATAACCAGCAAAGTTTCCTCCTAAAGGATTATAAGGAGTTGACAACCCCTGATATGGATTCCAAGCCGAAGATAAGGGAGGAATACTCTAAAATGAACTAACTGTGGTGTATAGCCTATTCCCATGTTGGCTGAAAAACAGATTCCCAGTTCTCGCGCCACTAACCCCAGGGTTAGTCCAACCTTGGAAAGGATTGCTGCTTTGTCCTACAGAAGAAAAAGGCATGGATCCTATCGTCGGGTTGGAATGTGGTATATGACCACTTCTGAAAGGAAAACCCTAAAATGAAGCTGATACACTCATCATGGACGTGGCGACACCAAACGAAACTGAAGGAATACCCTGTGAATGGGCACCAAATGGGAAGAATCCAGAAGCAAAAGCATTGGTTTGGGAATTTCCACTCGTGGACGGAATGGAGGTAGACCCAACTAAAGACGTGTTAGCAAAAGATCCAAATAAAGAAACGGAGGGGATGGAAATAGTTCCTCCCCCTTGTACAAATATTGGAGTCTGCACAGTCGTAGCACCTGTAGAAGCCATGCTTCTAGTAGTGGTCATCGATGATAAGTGCATAGCGTAACCTGGACTTGACGGTCTATGCGTTGGAGTCCCAACGTATTGTAATTCAGAGCCGCTAACGACTCTGAGAGTTCTTCTACCTCTATGTTATTCTACGCTTGTAAGCTAACTCAAGAAAGAACTGGAGTGTTCCTCTCTTGTTCCGCGGAAGTGCCAGGCCTTGCTTGAATACTAATGCCCCCGAGAGGAGGATCAATCCTCGATGCATCAATTGCCGTGCGACGAAACCCACCAGTAGAATTACCTCTGCGCCTTCTAGGAGAAGGCTCTAAAATTCGTGGTGAAAGACCACAAAGTCTTCGAGACCGTCTAGGAGATCGGTTAGCCACTTTGAATTTCTTGTTAAGATCTAACTAAAGACTCAAAAATTGAAAGCTAGGCCAACTAAGAGCACAAAGCACACACTATAAAGTCCCTAAAGATAACAGCCAGTCAAACAACTTCCAAGTATTTCTACTCCGGGTGATTAAGATCGGACACCAAAATACGAGAAAGTGAATTAAGGGGCCTCCGAAGATAGTCTGGGATGATGAGGGCCCAGTCCTATCAGAAAAGGTAACGGAGGAAGTTACACTGACCTCCTAACAATAGCCTACGCCGGTGCAAGCCCCCAAGCTTCACAAGGGTGCCCTCTAGTAGTACTGTCGAGAGTGATGCAACGTCGACCTCAGGTGCCACGGGATTCCCCTCCGCAACCACCTATGTAGATCCCTATGTTAGGGTCCCACCCTAACCCCCTTATTTATGTCATGGGATCACGTCATAGTAAAGAGTCAATAAAGCCCATATTAATAATTTTAAGTGGTTAACCCACAATTAATGACGGGACCACAGTTAGTTGCAAATGGGCGGTAGTATTATATAGAGGGTAAATGGGCGGTAGTATTAGATAGACGGTATTAATAAAACCCACGGTATTGGCCCGTGGTATTGCATGTATGAGTCATATATAAAGGATAGAGACTCCTTGCGAGGAGTATCGTGTCTTGTTTTGTAATCGAGCTCTGCTCTATTGGAGGTTGCCCCCTCGAAGAGGCCTGTGAACATTTCTCTCTGAGTAATAAAATCATTGCTATTCTGTGTTCTGGGTATATTTTCTTCGCATATTCTGTGTTCTGGGTATTTTTTCTCGCATATTCTCTGTTCGGTATTACTTTGCAGGTTAAGAAGCATAACACCAGGGAATCCTTTTGTCACTGTTGTGCTAATGTCCCTGGGATTTGAGCCACTTTTTCATGCCCAGAGCCCAGGTCACTGCCCTAAATTGAATCATAGCTTCAGAACATACGATAATAGGGAAATGAAAATATAAATTGAAGAACTTGAATGAGATCTTTACTTGACCCTAACTATCCATGATAGGCATTTCATCAAACATATCAGGAATATGTAATCTACAAGTGTAAATAAAAGATCTAAGCATAGGGGTCTCTTACTTAGCTAAGAATTGCTAAGAAACATTGATGCATCAACACATCAACTTCCATTTATCCATTAGGTCATAGATACATTGATCATTCATTTACAAGTAAAAACATGATGAGAGCCATACATAGCTACTATAACAAAACATATAAATAATTAGCATAATAGCATCAGAAATACTCATGAAATCACATCCCTATAAACCACATATAATCCAATATAATAATCATAGATTTACAAGGAGAAATGACCTCATATTGATGACGCAAAATCCAAACCCGGGATGGGACTTCCACATTCCACCTAACCATAGAATGGCTGAGTCAATTCTCTTTCCAACCATTCACCCTCGTGCCATATTCCAAGAATGAATGTGGGATCTCATAGAACACATCAATCCAAAACCATCTAGGGCTTCCAGAGGCCATCCACCTCAACCCATCAAACACTGATTCCACCTCATAGTCATACATCACAAAACCATCATCAGATTGGTCCCCATCTAAGCCTTCCAGGGCTTCCAGAGCATTTGTTCCAACCAAGGCTTCCAGTACTAGTAACTCAACCCACAACTTCTTTCGAGCATCCAAAGAGTTTTTCCAATCAAGGCTTGTAGGACTAGTAACTCAACCCACCAAGGGCTTCTATGGCTAGTAACTAAACCCAAGCTATTACAAGGCTTCCAGAGTGTTTGTCCAACCAAGGCTTCGAGGAACTAATAACTCAAACCAAGCTAAGGAAACATGAGAACCAACAAAAAAGAAAGAAGGAAATAAACCCACAAAATATATGGCTATCCAGGAAATGGCAAGGCTAGGAAATCCACTTCCAATCCAGGTAATTTTCTATGCCAGTGACATATCATAACAAAAAGTCCACATGCATATGCCATGCATGCCAAAACTAGTGAGGAAAACATACATGCAACTTAGTACCTGTAAGAAAATCCTATTGTAGTTGTTGATCCCAATTTCCTCTTGTGCTTTCTTGCTCTTCCTTTGCCTTCTTACTCCAAAAATCCATGTATGCCACACCCTCCAAGAGTGATCCAAGACAACTCCACATCTCCAAGAGTATGAGAGAGAGAGAGAGAATAACAAGATAGATCCAAAATTGATTTGAAAAAAGGTTACCAACTGATCTTCAGAAGCTTTTTTATGAATGAGGCCTCTATTTTCTTCATTTTCCATTATTTCCTTCAATTTCCTCCTCACATGCAACCCATGACCTTTCACCTCCCTTTTCTCCTAATTTCCATTATTTTCATAAATAAATGTGCCAAAAATTCCATTTTTCCTTTCCAAAGGCTTAGCCATTTCCTTTCCTAATTTCCTTAGCCATTAAATAATCACAAGTGATCCCCATCATTAGGAGTTTTTCCAACATTTAGCTTGGAATAAGTATACCATCAACTGTGGTTATTATTTTTCCTTTATTAACTTTTATCACAAGGAATTTTCACCAGGGCTGTTACAGAACCCTCCCCCTTGAGGGAACACCATCCTCGGTGTTCAAAAACACCTATAACCACAAAATTGCTGTAATAAAACTATACTATTGATGGAGCTTTATAACTTAGCTCGATTGAGTATTTACAATGATCAACCTGCTGAGAAGAAAATAACATGAAAACTTAACAAACATAACATCATAATTATATGACACCCATATCGCTTACTGGAGCTTTATAAAATAGATCATGGTGGTATTTACATCCATATGCATATGTACATATACAAAAATGACCAAACATATATCAAAACATATACCAAGACATATACCTAAAACACCATGCCGAAACTGATTTGCCTCAACTAGAAAACAAGGAAGAATACATAGCTCAAATCTAATCTGCCATCTCCCATGTAGCTTCATCAGGCCCAAAGTGCTTCCATTGCACTTTAACATGCTTGATTGCTTGGTTCCGAAGCATGAGTACCTTTTTCTGCAATATACACTGAGGCTCCAGCTAGAATTCTCCATCTGGTTCCACCTATAATACAAACTAGTCAACCACATGATCAACATCCTTAACATATAACTTAAGGAATGCTACATGGAAAACAACATGGCATTGGCCTAATCCTCTCAATGATACTGAAGGGTCCACAAAACCGCAGTGCCATCTTGGCACATGATCCAATCCAGAAAGAGCTCTTCTTTGGTTTGATATGCATGTACACTTGTTTCCTAACCTAGAGCTCCTTAAACAACCTGTTTTGATCTGCATAGATCCTCTACCTCTCCTATGCTACCTTTATATTTTTCTTTATCACCAACATTTCTTGTTGCATGTCTACCAACATGTTTGGTCCAATCAAGACTCTGTTAACCAGATCACACCAACTGATAGGAGTATTGCAACTCCACCCATTCAATGCCTCAAATGGAATCACCCTCAAAGATTCTTGGTACCCATTGTTATAAGAAAAATATACCAGTGGAATACACTCTTCCTACTTTCATTTTTGATGCTTCACATATATCCTCAACATGTCCTCTAATATCCTATTGACCCTCTTTGTATGTCCATCTGTGTGTAGATGATAAGATGTACTAAAGGCCAAATTTTTTACCCAAACCTGCAAATAAATCCTTCTGAAACTTGGAAGTGAACTTCACATCCCTTTTTGACACAATTTTCTTCAAAACACCATGTAATCTGACCGCATCTCTGATGAGTCCTTGTGCTACATCACTAGCTGAGAATGTGGACTTCACAGGAATGAAATGTGCAACCTTTGTCAACCTGTCAACAACAACCATGATGGAATCATGTTGTCTCACTGTCCTCGACAAACCTATGATGAAGTTAATGGAAATGACCTCCCATTTCCACTCTAGAATCACAATCAACTATAGGAGTCCACTTGGATGCTTACACTCTACTTTCACACGCTAACAATCAAAACACCTAGCCACAAACTCTGCTACATCCCTCTTCAGGTTCGGCCAATAATATAATTTTTTCACTACGGTCAATGTCTTCTGATAACCTGGGTGACTTGAATATGGTTTCACGTGAAACTCTCTCATGATCACCTTCTTGATCTGACTGCTATCTAACACATATATCTTGTCTCTAAATCTGACCAATTCATCTGTTATAAGGAAATAATCCACATCCTGTGCATTTGCACCTGTACCTGTTGTAGAGCCTCTAACTTACACCTCACCATCCATTATTACCTACTGTTTTTCATCACTTACCTCTCTCTTTTGCCTCCTTTTCAATGTAAAACCACCCAGATCATTACATTAGATGTCATTAAGCATGATCAAGTGAGCTTTGCTAAT
>APFE031740452.1:167197-209389 GCA_000404065.3 Pinus taeda | reverse complement strand
GACAAAAAGCTTTAAGAGGTTGCTTAAGTACATATAGTACACCTTCACTTCATCAGCTTACGAGCCTCGGGTTGACAATTAATGACATCAATTTAGGAACACTAAATTGACTAAACACCTGTACCTGTACTGTCACCTATATAACAACTTGTACCTATACCTGTACTCTGCTGCAACTTGTACATAATCTCCATATATCTGACATCCTGCTGACCTGCTTGCAAGATCCTATCCTATAAGTCCATCCCATTGGAGATCATATTTGCTAAGTGATTTACCTATATCTGCCTACTAAGAGAATATGCCACTCTATTCTCTTTATCTTTTGTGTACTTGATCTCAAAATCGAACTCACTAATTGTAGCCAACCACCGTGCCTACATACCATGCAAATTTAGTTGGTCAAATAGGTACCTCAAACCACTGTGATCACTCATCAATGTAAACCTCCTGCACAAATGATAATGTCTGTACATCTTCAACGCATGTATAATCACTTCCAATTCAAGATCATGTGTAGGATAGTCTCGCTCATGCTCATTCAATTTCTGTGACTCATAGCATGCCACCTGTCCATCCCACATAAGGACTCCACCAAGTCTCTTCTTGCAAAAATATGTGAATACCATGAAATCGTTGTCAGGATATGCAATCTTTAGCACTGGTCCATGTGTTAACAACTACTTAAGCTGCTCAAAACTAACCTCACACTCCTCTTTCCATTCAAACTTCATACCTTTCCTCTGCAATGATGTAATAGGATAAGAAGTCTATGAGAAGTTCTTGATGAACCTCTTATTGTAGTCTGCCAAACCCATGAAATATCTCACCTCATCCACATTCTTAGGAGCTACCCACTCCATGATGGAACTTATCTTTTTTGGATCTACTACAATTCCCTCATTGGAGACAACATGACCCGAGTAGTGTACCTCAGTCTGAAAGAAACTACACTTTCTGAGATTAGCATACAACTGATGCTCTCTCAACAACCTCCACACTGCTCCTATTCCTCATTTTTAGAGTATACCAATATGTCATCAATGAACACAATAACAAACTTATCCAAGTATGGATGCAACACACTATTCATCAAGCACATAAATGTAGATGGACCATTAGTTAAGCCTAATGGAACTACAACAAACTCATAATGCCCATACCTAGTCTAAAAATTTCTCTTATAAATGTCCTCCCCTTTGATGTGTACATGATGATATCCAGATCTTAGATCAATCTTTGAGAACACTGTTGCTCCCTTTAACCTATCAAACAAGTCATTAATCCTCAGTAACATATACCTATTCTTGATGGTCACTTTATTCAACTACATGTAGTTAATGCATAATCTGAGAGTACCATCTTTCTTCTTCACAAACAATACCAGTGCGCCCCATAGTGATACACTTGGCCTAATGTACCCCTTGAACAACATTTCCTTCAATTGCATCTTAAAATGCACAAAATTAGGTGTGCTCATCCTATAAGGTGCTTTTGATGTGGAAGCTTCCCCTGGCACAAACTCAATAGAAAATTCTACCTCCCTGTCAGGTGGTAACTATGTAATGTCCTCAAGAAATACATGCTTGAATTGCTGTAAAACTGGGTACCTCTCAATACATTTTCATCCTCAACTTCCTTACTCTTTATCACTAGAAATGTGTACTGCAAATAACTTACACCCTTTCTTGTGACTATCCTTTGCTTGCATAACTGTCACCATCCTAACTGATGTGGCTTTCTTCTTTCCCTGCAAGACCCTTGGTTCCCCATTGTGATTAACACACTCAATGGCTTTGTTATATCAATATACATTGGATCTATGAAGGTACAACCAATCCATTCACAACAACATACTGTATGATCCCAATGACAATACAATCAAATGCGCTATGGTAGGCATACAATTAAAATCAAATGCACAAGATCTTATCCAATGATGAACTCACATTTTCTTACTTGTAGCCAACTGCACTAACCATAATTCTGCATGCAATTCCTTACTTAAACCACACTTATCCACCAAGTCAGGAATAACATAACTATACTTAGATCCAGGGTAAATCAAAATAGAAATAACTTGATCACAAATATTACTGTCCATCTCAATGATAAATGACTGATGGTTTGCATGTTTGTTATCCAATGCTACATAAATGCGAGGAACACTCTAACCAACATCCCCAATGGTCTGTGTGTCCTGTGCACTATATATCTAAGGCCTACCACCATGATTTTGAAGAAAATATCCCCTGCGATGATCTTTGCCACAAGTCTAACACTCTATAGGCTTCCAACCTGTCTCCTTGTTATGTTCTCCTAATCAGAATCCTTGTCCTCTATCTGATGCATTGAAATTCTTACATAGCATTGCATTCTCTTTATTATCTGTACCCTTAGGTCTTGCTCGTTTCTTTTCCCATTTTACTTTGTTCTTTGCATTACCCTTCCATTCTAGTTTAGTCTTAGACCCGCGTTTGTTCTTTGCATTACCCTTCCAATATAGTTAGTCTTAGAGCTGCGCTTCAATTGTTCATAGAAATTCCTTAGCTTTTGATTGGCCTCCTCTAATGATCTAGGTTCATTGAAATCAATCTTGTCTTGAATTCAACTGGTAATCCACTAGTGAACCTCTGAATCTTGGCCTTCTCCTCCATGAGATAAGGAACATACCTTAGTAACTCCAAGAATCTGCTATTGTACTCATCATCTGTCATCAGTCCAATATTTAGCTCATAAAATTATTTTTCCTTGTCATCAAAGTATCTCTCTGATAGGTACTTCTTCTTGAATATCTGCTCAAACTCACTCCAATTTAAATCCTCCTCATGGATGCATTTGAAATTCTTTATATCTTCCCACCAAATGTTTGCTTTACCTTTGAGACTGAATGTAGCTACTTTAGATTTCATGTTCTTTGAATAGTCATGTAACCTGAAGAAATTCCTCATGCCAAGAAACCATGCCTATGTATCCTATGGTTTCTTCATCTCTCCATCCAAATTAGGTGGCTTTACTTTCTTAAACTCATTTGGAAAATACCCCCCATCACTCTTCCTGTAAGGATGATAATGGTGATGATCATAGTGCATATTAGAATAAGAACTAGAGTAATACTTGTGTCTATCCCTCCTCCTATCTGGAGTGTCCAACAATATGCCATCTCTGACCATGTCATCTCTATTTGACTTGTGACCACCATGCGACCTAGTACCAAATGTCCCATTAGTTCCGTCCTCTTACTCATCACTGATCTGACGTGGTTGTTGTCGTTGAAAATTTGACAAACTCTGAAGTATCACTGAATTTTTACCTCTACTTGTTTCTCTTGCGCCTGCATGATTCTACCATTATTTGCCTTACAAGTCCTTATTTCTTCCTTTAAGATTCTTAGTGTAACTACCGAATCAAAAGAGTTCCTAACACCTTACTACTCTTTTGATTCATAGGAGATTCTTTGTAGTTAACCATATTTCTAGCCATTTGATACTTCTTCCTGCAAGGTATATCATGTCATCTAAACCAAATGAAAATAAAATAAATGTACTTAGTAGAGCTCATGGAGGATACCTTGTCTGCAAGATCAACAAATCAGTGTGATACATGTATAACATAATCGTGACAACATATAGAAACATAACACATAGGCATATGACCATGCAAACATCATTCATTGTTGGAGGCAGTGCAAGTCGATAGGCTATTGGCCTAATCCTCTCAATGATAATGAAGGGTCCACAAAGCCGTGGTGCCAACTTGGCACATGATCCAATCCACAAGGAGTTCTTCTTTGCTTTGATGCACAAGTACACTTGTTCCCTAAACTGGAACGCCTTGAACAACCTGTTTCGATCTGCATAGCTCTTTTGCCTATCCTATGCTACCTTTAGATTTTTCTTTATCACATTCATTTCTTGTTCCATGTCTTCCAACATGTCTGGTCCAACCAACACTCTGTTAACTGGATCACTCCAACTGATAGGAGTATTACAATTCCACCCATACAAGGCCTCAAATGGACTCACCCTCAAATATTCTTGATACCCATTGTTATAAGTGAGCTCTACTAGTGGAATATACTCTTCCCACTTTCACTTTTGATGAATCACATACATCCTCAACATGTCTTCTAATATCCTGTTGACCCTCTCTGTCTATCCATTTGTTTGCCGATGATAAGTACTGAAGGAAAAATTTGTACTCAAACCTGCAAATAACTCCTTCCAAAACTTGGAAGTGAACTTTGTATCCCCTTCTGGCACAATTTTCTTCAAAACACCATGCAATATGAGCACATCTCTAATGAGTAGTTGTGCTACATCACTAACTGAGGATGTATACTTCACTCAAATGAAATGTGCAACCTTTGTCAACCTGTTCACAACGACCATGATGGAATCATGTTGTCTCACTCTTCTCGGAAAACCTGTGATGAAGTCCATGGAAATGACCTCCAATTTCCACTCTAGAATCACAACCAGTTGTAGCAGTCCACTTGGATGCTTACTCTCTACTTTCACACGTTGATAATCAAAACAACTAGCCACAAACTCTACTACATCCTCTTCAGGGTTAGGCCGATAATAAAATTTCTTGATTGCGGTCAATGTCTTCTGATAACCTAGGTGACCTGGATATGGTTTCACGTGGAACTCTCTCAAGTTCACCTTCTTGGTCTCACTGTTATCTGACACATATATCCCGTCTCTAAATCTAACCCATCCAACCAATGTAAGGCAATAGTCCACATCCTATGAACCTACACCTGTACCTATACCTATACTTTCACATGTACTACCACCTGTACTCTGCTACAACTTGTGCATAATATCCATATATTGACATCCTACTGACCTTCCTACAAGATCCTATCCTATAAGTCTGTCCCATAGGAGCTCATAGCTACTAACTGATTTACCTGCATCTGCTTGGTAAGAGCATATGCTGCTTTGTTCTCTTTACCTTTGGTGTACTTGATCTCAAAATCGAACTCACTAATTATAGGCAACCATCGTGCTTGCATGCCATTCAGATTCAGTTGATGAAATAGGTACCACAAACCACTGTGATCAATCATCAATGTAAACCTCCTGCCCAGAAGATAATGTCTCCACATATTCAACACATGTATAATCATTGCCAATTCAAGATCATGTGTGGGATAGTTCTGCTCCTACTCATTCAGTTTCTGCGACTCATAACATACCACCTATCCATCCTACATAACGAATCCACCAAGTCCCTTCTTGCAAGCATCTACGAATACCACAAACTCATCTGGATCTGCAATCTTTAGCACTGGTGCATGTGCCAACAACTTCTTAAGCTACTCAAAACTAGCCTCACACTCCTTTGTCCATTCGAACTCCTTACCTTTCCTTTGCAGTGATGTAATAGGATAATAAATCTATGAGAAGCTCTTGATGAACCTCTTATAGTAGTCTACCAAACCCATGAAATATATCACCTCATCCACATTCTTAGGAGCTACCTACTCCATGACGACCCATATCGTTTTTGGATCTACTTCAATGCCCTCATTGGAGACAACATGCCCTAGGTAGTGTACCTCAGTATGAAAGAAACTATACTTGCTGAGATTAACATACAAATGATGCCCTCTCAACAACCTCAATACTGCTGCTAAATCCTCGACATGCTCTTCCTCATTTTTGGAATATACTAATAGGTCATCAATGAACACAACAACAAACTTATCCAAGTACAGAAACAACACAATATTCATCAAGCACATAAATGTATATGGACTATTAGTTAATCCAAATGGAACTACAACAAACTCATAATGCCCATACTTGGTCTGGAAAGTTGCCTTGTAAATGTCCTCCTCTTTGATGTGTACCTGATGAAATCTAGATCTCAGGTCAATCTTTGAGAACACTGCTGCTCCCTTTAACTTATCGAACAAGTCATAAATCCTTAGTAACATATACCTATTCTTGATAGTCACTTTATTCAAATTCCTATAGTCAATTCATAATATGAGAGTACCATCTCTCTTCTTTACAAACAATACCGGTGTGCCCCATGGTGATAAACTTGGCCTAATGTACTCCTTGACCAACATTTCCTTCAACTGTAGCTTCAAATACACCAACTTAGGCGTGCTCATCCTGTAAGGTGATTTTGATGCGGGAGATGCCCTTGGTACCAACTCAATAGAAAATTATACCTCCCTGTGAGGTGGTAACTTTGTAATGTCCTTAGGGAATACATCCTTGAACTTCTGTAAAAATCGATGCCTACTCAACACATCTGCACCCTCAACTTCCTTACCCTTATCACTAGAAATGTGTACTACAAATAACTTACACCCTTTCCTGTGACTATGCTTTTCTTGCATAAGTTTCACGATCCTAACTAATGTGGCTTTCTTCTTTCCCTGCAAGACTCTTGGTTCCACATTGTCATCAACACACTTAATGGCTTTGTTATAATAGTCTACCTTGGTTATATGAAGGTACAACCAATCCATGCACAACAACATAATGTATTATCCCAATGAAAATACAATCAAATGTGCTGTGGTAGGCATACAATTCAAATCAAATGCACAAGATCTTACCCAATGATGAACTCACTTCTTTGTACCTGTAGCCAACTGCACTAACCAAGCTTCTACATGAAATTCCTTACTAAAGCCGCACTTATCCACCAAGTTAGGACTAACATAACTATACTTAGATCCAGGGTCAATGAAAATATAAATAACTTGATCACAAAGCTTACTCTCCATCTCAATGATAGATGCCTGATGGTTTTCCTGTTTTTTATCCAATGCTACATAAATGTGAGGAACACTTTGACCAACATCCCCAATAGTGTGTGCATCCTATGTACTATATATCTGAGGCCTACGACCCTGATTCTATGAAAATATCTCTTGCGATGACCTTTGCCACAAGTCTAACACCCTATAGGCTTTGATCCTAACTCCTTGTTCTGTTCTCTTGATAAGAATCCTTGTCCTCTATCTGATGCATTAAACTTCTTAGATGCCATTGCATTCTCTTTATTATCTATACCCTTAGGTATTTCTTATTTCATGTCCCATTTTACCTTGTTCTTTGCATTATGCTTCCAATCTAGTTTAGTCTCAGACCTTCGCTTCGATTGTTCATAGCAATGCCTTAGCTTTCGAATGGCCTCCTATAACTATCTAGGCTCATCGAACTCAATCCTATCTTTGAATTCATCCGGTAGTCCACTAATGAACCTTTGAATCTTAGCCTTCTCCTCTGTGAGATAAGGAACATACCTCAGTAACTCCAAGAACCTACTAGTGTACTCATCATCTGTCATAGATCCCATATTAAGCTCATAAAATTAATTTTCCTTGTCATCAAAGTATCTCTCTGATAGGTACTTCTTCTTGAATAATCGCTCAAAATCACTCCAATTTAATTCCTCCTCATGAATACATATGAAATTCTTTACATCTTCCCACCAAATGTATGCTTTACCTTTGAGATTAAATGTAGTTAGTCTAGATTTCATTTTCTATGAATAGTCGTGTAACTTGAAGAACTTCCTCATGCCAAGGAACCATGCCTCTGCATCCTTTGGTTTCCTCATCTTTGCATCAAAAGTAGGTGAATTTTATTTCTTAAATTCATCCAAAAATACCCCCTACCACTCCTCCTATAACGATTATAATGGTGACAATCATAGTGCCTATCTAAATTAGAACTAGGGTAATACTTGTGTCTATCCCTCCTCCTATCCGGAGTGTCCAACAATCTTCCATCTCTGGATATGTCATCTCTATCTGAATTGTGCTCACCATGCAACCTACTACCATATGCCCCATTAGTTCTATCCTCTTGCTCATAGCTGATCTGACATGGTCCTTGTCGCTACAAAAATGAAAAACTTTGAAGTATCACTGCATTTACCTCTACTTGTTTCTCATGTGCTTGCATGATTCTAGCATTATCTGCCTTACAACTCCTTATTTCATCCTTTAATCTTCTTAGTGTAACTGCCAAATTAGAAGAGTTCCCAACACCATGTTAAACAGTATTTTGTCACACCTCTTGAAATTCCCCGTGACATACTCCGAAGTGCTAGAAACATGATCATTATGCAATGTACTCATTCATATATGCATTTCAGATCCTTCCTAAGACATTGATTATAAAATTCCTTGAGCTTCCCCCGAAGGAAATAACTCTTAAACTCTAATATTAGGATCATTGCTCTTATGAGACTAAAAATAGCGATGGTCTCCTATTGTATTATACTCGACCCATGACAACATCACTCTATCTACTTCTATAATCACGATGATCCCAAAAAGGTAATTTCCCTAAAGATGATGAGAAGCTTCGTGATCTAGAAGCTTCGAGGGTGGCAAGCTAGAGGTTGTTCGGTGTAGATGAGTTCAAGTTCTCCAAACTTGGCCTCTTGGTATTATCCCTATCAGATATCTCCTTGAGATGAGGGCCTAGTCCTATATTTGTAGAGATCCTAACTCCCTTTCCCTGCCTATATATTCATCCTCTCCCTTTCCCAAATGGTTGGTGTATGTCTATGTTCACCCTTATGCTAAGATTGTGCTTATATGCTACTCATTTGGCTTGGAGAAGGAGTGCTTGGAGAGCTTAGCTTGGACTTGGATATTCATTCAAGGAGAGCCTATCAACATCAAGGTTTGGTTGTATGCTTCCCCTTCTTTTCTATTAATATACAACTGCCAGTTCATTTTCCATTGATGTGTATGCTCATGTATCATATATCTTAACATTCCTTGATTAGTTAAGTAGGTTACTTTTGAATATTCTATTTGTATTTGCATGCCTTGTTGTGTCTTGATCTCTTGTGTAGGTGCATAAATGTTGTAAGTAGTAGGAACGAGCCTATGATGCAAGTGATTCAAGGTCTTCAACAAAGGAGATCGAGATAGCATCAAAATGAGGCAGACCATCTTCTTCGTCTGTCTTTTCAATTGTAACCTAGGAAAGTGTCCAGTAGATTGTCATGTAGGTTGCTAGTCCACTCATTGGGCTAGAGGGATCGTCTCTGTCTGCAGAGAGGATTTACCTAGACAAAAAAATGGTGACTATGCTAGGGAAGTTATAACCCTTTCCATCCAATCCTTCACCCTGATTCTATAATGAGTTAGACCAGCCATTGATTTCTCGTCTTGTTTGTATTAGTCTAGGTTTATACCATCATTGATTACTACCTTAGAGTGCTAGGTCTGGATTGTTTCTTGGAATCTTTTTTGTTTTTCCCATATTCCTCGCCCATCATGGGTTTAGCTCTCACAGTCGCAATGGCATCACGAGTTTTTACCTGTACAATCGCAATGAATTTTTTTCTTCATTATTTGGTCGCGCTGAAATCATCACTACTTTTTCTATACAAAGTAGTGATGATGACCCCAACCATTGTGGGTTTAACTATGAAAAGTAGCGATGATAACCCAATCATCACCGGTGGGTATATAAAGTAGAAATGATCCTTGAATGTGAGAAATTTTAAGGTTTCTTCCTTAGAATCTAGTATGTCTTGGCCCTAAGGTCTTTTCCTATCCTGTATGCTTGGATTTGTCAGTTTTTGATTGATTGTCTTGATTTATTTGCAAACTTTGTCTCATTGGATTTGAAAAGAAATATGATTGAGTTCTAGGGTTTCTAGTTAATTGGTCATCACTTGCTTCTTGTTCGTGTCATTGATATGTTTGTTTTGTTGATTGATTGAGGGTTGTTTTCTATGGAAATCATTGAAAACATCATTTTGTATTTGTTTTAGCTTGTATTTCAAAATATACTTTTAGTGAAAATGCATTAGATTAGTTGCATTGAGAATTTATTTTTTGAGATTCATCATTGAAAATAGATCACATTTTTCGGTGTTTGAAATCTAAAAACTGTGTTAGGTGCATCAAATCATTTAAAACAAAAAGAAAAGCATAATTCATATAAGTGCATATTTGTAAAGTAAAACCATTTTGCTTTCAAAAAAGTTGCATTTAGGATAGTGAAAAGTTAACATCTTTTTTACTTTTTATATTGCATTTGGAAGATGAAAATGAAAGTTAGTGGAAGGAATTTTTGCATGATGCATTATTGATTGAAATTTATTCCCTTGATTAGTCTAGCTTTCATTGAAACAAAAAGTTTTCCTTTTTTCATATAGTTGCATCATAGGTGTTCAGGTGAAATTGTTTTGAGCCTTAAAACCGAAACATAATTTCAAGATCAACTCTAAAATTTACCTTAATTAATCTAAGGAGCATTTGAAAGCTTAACGCTCATACTTAGTGGTATAGGTTAGAGACATGTTTCGGTGTCTATAAAACCTAACAGATGTTGTTCACAATACTCTTGCATTAGACAACACTAGCACAAACTTGTGCTCCCCATATCATCGAGTATATAAAGGGAGACCCTTATAGGTTGCAAACCTTTATCCATAGGAAGCCGAGTATACCGTCCTGTAAATGTGATAGGCCGAAAATAACATTCGGGGTGATTTCTTGCACGTACATCAAGTCCTTAGCAAATTTATTTGCTAAGGTGTATATTGCAGTTCACGGTTACTCTGTAATCCCTTTCACCTAGAGTATCCTGAGTAGTCATTTCGATATTTTCTGACTCAAACTTGAAAATTTCATCAAGTACTTGTCCTTTAAATCTTGCTAAACCAATGAAAGTGACTAGAGTCACCTTTTCGTCCTTTTCTAGACTCTTAAAACATGAAAATGCAAAGTTTTTGTTTCAAATTCTAAAATTAATTGATCGTGGAACAACATCCTGCCTGTAGAAATACTCCTTAATAGATCTTAGGTTGATATTGATGGCAACATTTCCTGAGTTTACCAGTCAAAGAAACCCCTCTGATGGGAATCCTAGTCCTTTTCCTTCTTTTGGAAATATTGGTGCTCCTATATGGAAATGGTGTCCCTTCCTGGATTGACCATTGGTCTACCAGTCTGGTTATTTTTGACCTTGTTGATTCTGAGTATCCAAACTTCTTTCCAACCAAGTTCTCCTCCACCTGAACAACATCAACCTCATGTTGATCCTACAGCTGACCCCTCATCGTCTTCACCTATTTCTTCACTTCTTTCTTCCTCTTCACCTAGTGAAAGTCTGGATTCTAGTAACTAGGGAGCTAAGAAGAAGAAGAATAGGACGAAGAAGAAGAAGAAGAATAAGCAAGGGGGCAACCAAGCTATCATTTCTACAGATGCAACTAATGAATAAAAATCTTCCAACTAACCCCAAAAAGTAAAATTCCCTTGCATATTATGTAAGGGTGACCACCTTCTTTGAAACTATCCTGGTATTCCCAAGGTCTTAGAAGTGTGGTCCACAAGTTCACATCGACCTTTTTCATCAGCCTCTTGTGATCATGTTTGTGATAAACCTTCAACTAGTAACAGTAAAGCTCATGGGAAAAAGGGATAGTCAAATTTCCTTGTAATTTGTGCGAAGGTAATCATCTCATTCACCTTTCTCCTCTTATGAATGAAGCTTCCAAAGATTTGGAAAACCTTACAGCTTCTCGACGTTGTCTTCCAATTGGGTATCGAAATATTTCCCATTATCCTTCACTAGTTGATCTAGTGATTGTTCAAAAGTTATCTTTGGTCAACCCCACTCTCTCTAAAAGTGAGTCTTATGAGTCCATTCTCGACCAATCATTGGTTGAGAAAATGGTAGAATTGACTCCACCTTTAGTTAACCATACCTCTCCGATAGAGAGTGAACCTCATACTACTCAGGTTCTTCTGGTTTCTTCAAGTTCCAATGAACTGGAGGGAAATCCTCCCATTCCTAAGGTGCATGAGAATAGTTCTCCTATTCTCATAGAGCAAGAGGTCAATTCTCACATTCCTACGACACCCCTTATGAGTAGTTTAGTCACTTCTTTTGATTGAAGTTGACTGGAAGGATATCACCTTCCATCATATGTGCCTTTTCAGATTACCGTATAGGCTTACCATATGGACGTACCTAGCGCAGTCATAGATGAGGGAAAATATTTTAGCATTTTGTCATCAAATTCTTGGCAAGCTTTAGATTCTCCTCAACTTGTCCTCGCCACCTAGAATCTGTTAGCTTTTAACAGAGGAACCAGTCAATCGTTAGGGATCCTTCCTAAGTTACCTATTACTTTGGGAGGAAATACTATCTATATTGATATGATGGTTGTACAAGTTCTGTTGAATTTTAATCTACTCCTTGGTTGTGACTATGTTTACATCATCGAAGCTCTTGTCTCTTCCCTCTTTTGAGTGATGCGTTTCCCGCATGAAGGAAGCATTGTGATAATTGATCAGCTTACATTCATTAGTCCTGACTCAGCTCTCACTCAACCATCATCCCTAAATGGTTCTTATGTGCAAGCAGTATCACCTTTACCAAAGGTTAATTACGTGGCCACCTGTTCCATGCACACATCTACTGATGCTCTCATAGGTGATGTAGTACTCCATGTTGTTAGCCTCCTGCTGCAGCAGGTTACTCATTTTTCATGATTGACATTTTACAGGCCAAATATGTCATACTTTGCATGCTGGAATGCTCCATATTTGCTAAATAGTCACCAAGAAAAGAAGGCTACTCAGAGTTCATCTAACTGCTTTCCAAATTTTGAAAAGTCATTCCAGTTTTGTACAATTTTCAGCTAAAGGGAGGTCCAAACAACTTAATCTTGGTCTCCCTAGGTTTCAGATGGGTCCGGTTAGGAAATGATCAGGAAGAAAATCTATTTTCCAAACAGCTCATCTTGACAGATTCTTAATTAGGTAGAGAATCAAAGGACCAACGTGCTTTAATTCGGGCCCTGTAAGAAAAAGGGTAGTTGTAGATAGAAGTGCATAAAAAGAATAAATTGAAAATGAATGGTCTCAGTTCTAAGGTACCCAACAAAGTTAAGAAAAAATGTTAGGTAAGTAGACTGGGTAGGTAGTTTTGAGGTTGCAGAATCTTGATTTCTGATTAATTCTATGTTTTCAGGGTGTCATCTCTACTCAGGGCACAATCTCCAGGCAATTTTATGTGAAAGAGCTCAAAAATAGGCATAAGTAACTTCCCTTTCTCCATCTCCCCCAAATCATTAACTAATTTCCCCAAAAGAGGTCAAGATC
The DNA here is from genome assembly GCA_000404065.3 of Pinus taeda. Taxonomy (NCBI): domain Eukaryota; kingdom Viridiplantae; phylum Streptophyta; class Pinopsida; order Pinales; family Pinaceae; genus Pinus; species Pinus taeda. The sequence goes on along the minus strand of APFE031740452.1, from coordinate 196,266 downwards.
TGCATGATATCTCTTAGTTTCATCATTTTTCATGTCATTAGCCTGGGTGAAGATCTGCTTCACTCAAAGAGAATCCATACTTTCTCTATAAAGTTGTATCTCCCCTTTGAAGCCTAAGATCTCTGAAGCTTAGCGCTTTCTTGTCATCTCCATGTTAACTACTGACACTACTATTTAACTCCCTATATTTTCCCTATCCACGTACTAAAACTATGTAGATAATCCCCTTATGTAAATATCCCCTCCCCTTGGTTGAAATATAACCATAAATACTTCACTGGTAGTTACTAAGTCACCCGGACTTTAGTAAGAGCCATCCCTCTGCAAAAATTCCCACTCCCAAGTGTCTGGACCCCTTCCAAACACTAAGAAAACCCTTTCCAAAGGCTAATAACCCTCCCTGCGCATTCTTCTGTGAAAACTATTAATGCTTGTTTGATAAGTTTCCATCGCGCAAAACACAATCACCCATTTTCTAAAGTTTAAAACCCACAGCGCCGCGAAAAATTAAGCCTCTAACGCGCGCGCGCCTTTACTAAACCCCGCACATCTCCCTTTTTCGTCCACCATCGGATCGCCTCCCACATATCCGACGGTCCTTGTTCACATCGCGCGCCCGATTATGGTGGTAGGTTACCACCCGACGTCCGACGGTTTTACCGTCGTACACTAAGACAGGTGGTGGCCTCCCATTGCATCGGGCCGCCCCTGACAGAAACCACCTCCATACCAAAGGCAGTCCGATGCACAGAGAAAACCGCCCTCCCCCCACGTAACAGGAGCGCCATCTCACCCTGCCATGTCGCCTCCACGTCACCTCACCCAGCCTGCGCCGGGCCCACGTCACCCTGCCACGTATCCCTGTCACGTCACCCCGCCGTACTGCCATGTCACCTTGATGATGTTAGCATGTTGACATCATATCCATACCAAAGGACCCCACTGCCGACATCAGCATGCTAACATCATCCGCCGTACTGTTGACGTCATGCTGATGTCAGCAGCCAAAAAACCAAAAATTCGCGCAAGAGCAAAAGTCGAGCTTCGGAGCTCCGGAATGAGAAACGGAAGCAGTTTTCGATGCACAATTAGCGCAGAGAGCTAATCGCGCATCTCTACGGGAAATAGGCCATATTGGGGAATCTTTAGGGAATATTTTGATTCCTTGGCCCGTTTTGCACCAAAAAAGCCTGAAATTGCCCGATTTTGCCAAATTAAACCGATTTGAAGACAGGAAGAGACCAGAGACAGAGATTAAAGAGTATCAGATCAAATTTACAGAGAGAAAGCACGTCAAATAGTATCAGAAAGCGGCGGAGACCATCAATGTAGCGGCAAAGAGTATCAGCGAAAATATTAACAGCGGCCCAAAGCAGGTGAAAATTAAATACCTTCCAGCAAAGTCAAAGAAAAGGGTGAGGCCACTCAAAACTCTCAAATCATAGTTATTGCACATTTAACTCACACTAGAACAGAGCTGCAAATCCCAAAGCATAGTTATTCCAGTAGTACTGCATCGAGCCTCCAAAGGCCACATTGCACTCTTTTTGATCCAGCTACCTCTGACACAGTTCAATAGATATTTACCTGCATTTAATTTTGGCACAATTTTAGGTTTAGAAAAGCCCTTTTTGCAGACCTATTTTAGGTCAATTGAAATAAATAGTTTGAGATATTTGCACTATAAAGACAACCCTGAATACGGTATTAAGGGTTGGTTGGTTGGTTGATTAGCAGACTATCTTTAGCTGATTTTGCTCCAGGAGAGACTCGCACTGTAATACCTGATAGTTTCTATAATCAAAGACTGCTTATGAGCTTTGGAGAATGGATTGTTCATTGTGTTTATTGGTTGAAGAATGATTATGGAATTCTCGTGCTGTTGCATAACTCAATAAGTGTTTCTTACCTCTGTTTTCCATTCATAAGTTACCATCTAAAAGCAGAAAAGAAGATTAGCTTAGAATTTGTTTAAATACACTCTATGCTCAATTTCTGTTGTTTCTTTATGTTTTCCTCTGTTTAGGCATAAATATGAATTCCATATGGCTCATGTTTGCCCTAACCTTAGACAGTTATCCAGGGATTCTTCATTGCCCCTAGATAGAGATCATCTTTCCCTCTGTTAAGCTGAGTGAGAGATTCTTAAGTGCCTATCATTCCTTACATATCATTCATCCTTTTAGTCTGAAGATTGTGTTATGAGCACCTATCCTGCTTCATATTTCTCTCATGACCAAGAAAATGCATTGATAATCCTAACCCATGACTCCATGACCAATGGTTTGAAACTTATCACTTCATGAATTGCCTCTCTGCTTGAAAGCATTTTCCTTCCATCCAAACACAAACAAAAACCCCTGAACCAAAAAGCTAGCCTAAAATCATCAACAACGTTAAATCATTAAGAGAGAGCCCTCTCTGATTGCAGGCGGGCTAGAACCTGCAATCCAAAGATTGGTTTGTGGTTACCTAGGTCGTATCCCTACAGGAGCCTAGGGACAACTTGAGTGATAACATAATGGTGACTCCACTGGGGACCTCCTCAGATAATCTCACTAAACCAGTCTACAGCCCCACAAAGGAAGAAACCGACCTTTGAAAGGTTCGGTCGACCTGTGTTTTTTAGAAAAAGTTCCCAAAAAATAGAGTAGAAGCTGGCTCCTAAGAAGCAAACGCGTAATACATGATCAAATCCTGATCCAAATAGCCTAGTTGTTTTTGAAAATCTGAATTTAATTCCTAAGATCATTAGAAAACAAAAGCAAAAAGAAGACCCAACTGCTGCGAGTCCTGAAACAGTTCAGCCAAGCAGTGTTCCAACCCCTGTCAAAGTTTTATTCCAGTCAACCCCAAGTTCCCTTGGTTCTTCACCCCGTTCTCCAAGCAGCTCTTCTACACCTCCATCCCATACTCCTATTACTACTACTACTCCTTCTACCCCGGTTGTTCCTGTTATCCCAGCTGCCCTAGCTTTTCCACTTATCCCCATCATCATGGTTAGATATGCGCCCTTACAGTTGCCTGCTAATCCCGGGGCTATGCCTCAGGACTACCAGACAAAAATCACCTATTTTGATGGCACAAACTCTTGCACCACCCTACAGCATACAAAGAAAATGCAGGATTATTTCGAGAGTTATGAAATTGATGATGACAGTGTAAGAATGAAGACTTTTGTCCAAAGTTTGGCCGGTGATGTCAGAACCTGGTTTAGGGCACTTACACCCAATTCCATATTAAACCCTGAAGCCTTATACCAGACATTTATTAACAGATGGGAGAAAAAGAAAGATCCCCTGCACATACTATCTGAGTATGATACTATCAAAAGAGGACCTCAGGAAACAATTTTGGATTACTGTGCAAGGTTTAATAATGTTTACAGTGCAATACCACAAAATTTAAGACCTCCCACTGCTCTCGCTTTTTACAAATTCCCGGAAGGCTTTGATGTTGAGATGGCATATCAGTTAAGGGAGAGAGCCCCTCAAAGCCTTGCAGAAATGCAAGATGTTTCTGTTAGTGTGGAAGCAAATCTAATTGCTAAAAGAAACAAAGCTAGAACTAAGAGAAGAACCACTTTCAAAGAAGAACCCTCAGCCTTCGGTCATAAGCTAGATGCTATCATCAGTGGAATTCACAGGCTGGGAGACAGAGTAGACAATGTTGAGAGGAAAACTTCATGGGAAGGTCAACACCCCAATGCCATAAGGAACCCGAACTTCAGAAAAACTCAAAACAAAAACGCTGGAAGGGCCAGTCCCGACCATGATATTAGGCCGCCTTTCCAAGAACACTATGCGAAGGCATCTACATCCACTGAGCCCACAGATGGGACTCATATGAACTTGATAGATTCAGAAAATGAATAACAAATCTTTCTTACGGAAGAAGACCGACCATACCCTGATGCAAAACAATTTCACACCAAGTCGGGAGAGTCTTTCGATTTTAAACAAGGCTATGATACTGCTGTGTACGAGGTACACAAGAAATACAAATTAAGAACAAGGACCATTGATGTTCCCCCATCTAGCAGAAGAAAAGATAGCAAACAGCTCAGAAAAATTAAAGGAAATACCACCATTAATCAACCAGCTAACAACTCTATCCCAAGCCCGCATCAGGTAACTGTGGAGGATATAATAGACACGCACTCTCCTATTGATCGGCCTTTACCTCTCTCCTCCCCAAAAGAAGATCTGAATAGCACTCCAAAAAATCTTCCCAAAACAGAAATACCACAAACTGTCATACATCATGAGATAGACATTCCAAAAGAAAACATAGAGAGTATGCCTGAAAAAGAGAAATTCACCACTATCAACGCCAAGAACTCATTGGAGAAACCATTCAGTTTAGAAGCAGAGATTGGAAAACTCAAGATATCCATTCCCCTCACAGAACTTGCCAAACATGATGTATATAGGCAACAAATTCAAAGGTCACTTCAATTACCAGAGGTAAGGGATGATGTAAACGTTTTAGACGATACCCCTGAGCTGCTGTTTGGTCCAGAAGTTAATGGAAAGTCAACATATAGAGCCGTTCCACCTTTTTATGTTAGTCTACACATACACGACAAAATACTGCATAATGCTATGTTTGACTTAGGTGCCTCACATAACCTTATGCCCAAAGCTGTAATGGAAAGGTTGAACCTTGATGTCACAAGACCGTACAAAGATCTGTATTCCTTTGACTCAAGTCAAGTAAAATGTTTAGGCTTGATCAAAGACCTTTGTGTCTCCCTAGTCCAATTTCCCAACAAGACAATCTTAATGGACATAGTAGTTGCTGACATTCCCACAAAGTATGGCATGCTCCTATCCAGATTGTGGGGAGAAAAATTGCAAGGGTCCCTTCAACTCGACCTCTCCTATGCCATTATATCTGTCTTTGGGCAACCAAAGAGACTATATAGAGAAACATTAATGAAATATGTGGTAAGTAGTGAGGAAAAGCCCCAAAATTTTCCAATATACTCAATCCATTCCGATATGGATTCTTTTATTTTATTTAATGATAACACCAGACCTCCAACTGATGATAAGCTGTTATCTTTGGAGCAAGGACCATACATCAATGAGGAATCGGTTACCAATACCCATGAAATTGTCTCAACAACCAAGGCAACCAACAAACATCAAGAAGAAAACCCTGAAATAGAAATTGTAAGTCTGCCCGATCCTCAATCAACTGAAACTCTCAATACAAACCTCAAACAAGAAGTCACATGGTATTTGGAGTTTGATGGTTCGGTTAACAATTTAGGAGCAGGGGCCAGAGTATGGATTTACAATACACATGATAACCACACACAAGGCCATGCCTATAGACTCAATTTCAGATGTACAAACAACATGGCAGAGTATGAAGCTCTTCTCTTAAGCCTTAAGCTGCTCAAAGTCCTAGGAGCTACTAGAGTGTCCATCCTAGGTGACACTGACTTGATTATACAACAAATGAAAGGTAATTTTGTTGCTAATGATAGTAGAATGAGAGCTTACAGAGCTGCTACCACCGAATTACTCAATGCCTTCAGTGAATTCAGGCTTGCCAAAATTGCATGAGATCATAATATTCATGCCCATAGTCTAGCAACCTTTGCTAGCACATGCAAGCTTCCCTTTGAACCAAATCACCATTTCACCGCTGAAATAAAACACAGACCTTAGATCCCTAACAATGTCAAGGATTGGAAGGTATTTCAAAATGATGCTCAGATTAACAATTTTCTAACTCTTGAGGACGAATTTTCCAACACAAACATTGACATGGATGCCATGACCGACTCACAACAGATAGCAGAAGAAAATCACCTGACTGTAACAGCTGCAACAGCTAGACAAATCCTTAACCCAACTGTTTTTAACAATACAAACATAGAAGAGCTGAAACAAATCTATTTAGAGGAAACAGCCAAAGCAGAGGATGAGTTTATTGATCTAAAGACTAATGTTCTACCTGTCGGCCTTACTCCATTGGAAGACATGTTTGATGACAACGATGTACCCAAAAAGCCAAAGATGGAACCTATGAATGCTGCTATAGAAGAACACAACATAGGAACAATAGAGCATCCCAGAATGATTAAGCTGTCCAGAAATCTGCCCCCTGATCAAAAACCGAAATACGTGGATTTGTTCAAAGAATTCCAAGATGTATTTGCCTGGAGTTATGAGGACTTCAAGTCCTATGACACCTCAGTGATCCAACATACCATTCCCTTGAAACCAAAGCAAAAACCGTTCAAACAGAAACTTAGGAGAATAAACGCCATGCTTCTTCCCCTTATCGAAAAATAAATAAAGAGAATGTTTGAAGCATGTATCATTGCACCCATCAGGTTCTCTGAATGGGTATCTAATTTAGTTCCCACTAGGAAAAAAATAGGAGAGATAAGACTATGTGTAGACTTGAGAAATTTAAACCAGGTCTCTCTAAAAGACCACTACCCTTTGCCCAAAATGGACCATATCTTGCAAAGAGTAGTGGGTTCCTCTAGAATTTCTTTACTAGATGGATTTTCGGGTTTTAATCAAATACTTGTTCACCCGGATGACTAGGACAAGACAGCCTTTACCACACTGTGGGGAACATTTAAGTACGTTAAAATGCCCTTCGGGCTGAAAAATGCTGGTGCTACCTTTCAAAGGGAAATGGATATTGCATTTGCCAAGGAGATACATGATTTCCTCGTAGTTTACCTTGATGACCTGACTCCATTCTCCAAATCTTACCAAGAGCACCTTAAGCACTTAAGGCAAATTTTCATGACATGCCGGAAATATGGCATTTCCTTGAATCCTAAGAAGTCCCTGTTTGCCCTTGAGGAAGGCAAGCTTCTAGGGCATATCATATCAAAAGATGGGATTCGAATTGACCCGAAAAGAATTCGAGCTATCCTTAAAATCCCCTGTCCAAGAAACATAAAAGCACTGCAAGCATTCCTTGGAAAGATCAATTTCCTAAGGAGATTTATCCCAAACCTAGCCGAGATAATAAGGCTATTGAGAAACATGTTGAAGAAGGATTCCAAGGTAAAATGGTCTCTTGAAATCAAGCAGGATTTTGAGAGTATAAAAGCTGCCCTAACTCAAACGCCTGTCCTCACCAGTCCTCAATTCGACAAAGATTTTATCATTTTTTTCTTTGCATCTGAACACACTATAGCTGCTGTCCTTTTGCAGAAAGATGATCAGGGCAATGAAAAGCCAATTGCTTTCTTCAGCCGAGCTTTGAGAGATGCACCCTTGAAATATCCGATTATGGAAAAGTAGGCCTATGCCTTGGTCAAAGCCATTATAGACTTCAGAATTTACATCCTATACTCCCACCTAATTGCTTATGTCGCTAACGCTGTTGTAAAGGATATATTAACTCAAGAGGGACTAGAAGGAAAACCAGCATCCTTGAATACGAAATTGAAATAAAACCAACCAAGCTGATAAAAGGACAAGGTTTAGCCAAACTGATGTCCGAAACAAACTTCCAAGCCTTAGACATTAATCAACTGGACAATGAATCGGAGCTGGCGACTCCACAGATCAGTGAAACGTTCTTACAATCCCCATGGTATGCTGATATTTGCTTTGTATTGTTAAACCTGTGTGCTCCCCCAGGATTGTCCAGAACTAAGAAAATATTTTTAAGGATGAAATCATCAAAATTTTGTGTCATAGATGGTCCTTTGTTTTGGAAAAATCACGAAGGTATTTTGCTTAATTGTTTAACTATGAATGAAACTAACAGCATCATGAAAGAATTCCATGCAGGGGACTGTGGAGGACACTTATATTGGAAGTCCACGGCTGAAAATATCTTAAGGGTTGGTTATTACTAGCCATCTCTATTTGCAGATGTAAAAAAGTTTGCTGTCTCATGCCACAAATGCCAAATCTTTGAAGGGAAAAGAAAACTACTACCCTTTCCCCTTAAGCCCATTTCAACCGAGAAACCTTTTCAACAATGGGGTCTCGACTTCATTGGAGAAATTCATCCCTCTTCCTCAGGCCAACACAAGTGGATTCTAACAACCACCGATTATTTTACCAAGTGGATTGAAGCCATCCCATGTAGGCAAGCCAACGACTCCACCATTATCCAATTCCTTCAGAGAAATATCCTTTCTAGATTCGGCTGCCCTGAGAAAATCATCACTGAAAACGCTGCTGCTTTCAAATCCAAAAAAATGATCAACTTCTGTCATAAATACCACATTACCTTAGGCCACTCCACAGCTTACTACCCTCAAGGTAATGGCTTGGCCGAATCTTCCAACAAAAGCCTCATCAATATCATAAAGAAATTGCTGGAGGAAAACAAAAAGAATTGGCATAGGAAGCTCACAAATGCTCTGTGGGCAGAAAAACTTTCCACCAAGAAATCCATTGGGATGAGCCCTTATGAACTAGTATATGGCATGGAAGCCAAATTTCCTTCATCTTTGGGCATTCCTACTATTAAATTGTTGCAGGAAATTAAGGCTGAACCAAATGACATGCAGAGAAGAGTTAATCAAACCATTTATCTTCAACAAACCAAAGAGCAAGTCTTCGACAGAGCTCAAATACTGTAAGAAAAACTCAAAAAGATGTTTGATAAGAAGGCAAAAGCATAAGATTTCTGGGTGGGCAGCAAAGTTCTAAGATGGGATTCATGAAGAGAGGACAAGGGCAAACATGCAAAATTCGATTTTATGTGGAAAGGTCCATACATTATCAACGTTGTGCAAGGAAATAATACTTATTTTCTCAAATCTCCAGATGGCAGCACAGCTGAAGAAGGCCCTGTCAACGGCCGAATGCTAAAGCACTACAATGATCCTTTTGATTGAAAAGAGCAGGCATAATTATATTCTGTACATAGAATGTTTGTATATATCAGCATTTTAATTTTATTTTTGTACGAATTCATGATGCTAAAGCACGCAGAAGAAAGCAGGCAGTGCTCTACAGCTTAACAGCAGCACAAGTGAAGGAAAGAGTTGTTACCAGTCCAAAAGTTCAAATCAATCTAACAGTCAGCACTAACAAGTTCAAAGCACAACCATAACAGAAGAATCAAGGCAATCTGACTAGCTGTTCTTGACTTCTCACAAGGAAAAGTCATCCCCAAGTGGAGCCACTGTTAGCCTCCTGCTGCAGCAGGTTACTCATTTTTCATGATTGACATTTTACAGGCCAAATATGTCATACTTTGCATGCTGCAATGCTCCATATTTTCTAAACAGTCACCAAGCAAAGAAGGCTACTCAGAGTTCATCTAACTGCTTTCCAAATTTTGAAACGTCATTCCAGTTTTGTACAATTTTCAGCTAAAGGGAGGTCCAAACAACTTAATCTTGGTCTCCCTAGGTTTCAATTTCCTGTTTTAGAATATACAGAATGAAAATCTGTCCAAACAGCTCAATCTTGGCAGATTCTTAGATAGGTAGAGAATCAAAGGAGCCCAACTTCTTAATCTGGGCCCTTGGAAGAAAAAATGGTAGTTTGTAGATAGGAAGGCATAAAAAGAAAAAATTGAAATGATGGGTCTGCAAGTCTAAGTGCACCCAAACCAAAAGAAGAAAAAATGTTAGGTAAGTAGGCTAGGTAGGTAGTTTTGAGGTTGCAGAATCTTGATTTCTGATCAATTCTATGTTTTCAGGGTGTCATCTCTACTCAGGGCACAATCTCCAGGCAGTTTTATGTGAAAGAGCTCAAAAACAGGCATAACTAACTTCCCTTTCTCCATCTCCCCCAAATCATTAACTAATTTCCCCAAAAGAGGTCAAGATCTGCTTGATATCTCTTAGTTTCATCATTTTTCATGTCATTAGCCTGGGTGAAGATTTGCTTCACTCAAAGAGAATCCATACTTTCTCTATAAAGTTGTATCTCCCATTTGAAGCCTAAGATCTCTGAAGCTTAGCGCTTTCTTGTCATCTCCATGTTAACTACTGACACTACTATTTAACTCCCTATATTTTCCCTATCCCCGTACTAAAACTATGTAGATAATCCCCTTATGTAAATATCCCCTCCCCCTCGTTGAAATATAACCATAAATACTTCACTGGGAATTACTAAGTCACCTGGACTTTAGTAAGAGCCCTCCCTCTGCAAAAAATCCCACTCCCAAGTGTCTGGACCCCTTCCAAACACTAAGAAAACCCTTTCCAAAGGCTAATAACCCTCCCTACGCATTCTTCTGTGAAAACTATTAATGTTTGTTTGATAAGTTTCCACCGCGCAAAAAACAGTCGCCCATTTTCTAAAGTTTAAAACCCACAGCGCCACGAAAAATTAAGCCTCTAACACGCGCGCGCCTTTAATAAACCTCGCGCATCTCCCTTTTCCGTCCACCGTCGGATCGCCTCCCCCATATCTGATGGTCCTTGTTCACAACGCGCGCCCGATTATGGTGGTAGGTTACCACCCGACGTCCGACGGTTTTACTGTCGTACACCGGGACAGGTGGCAGCCTCCCATTACATCGGGCCGCCCCTGACAGAAACCACCTCCGTGCCAAAGGTGGTCCGATGCACAGAGAAAATCGCCCTCCCCCCACGTAACATGAGTGCCACCTCACCCTGCCATGTCACCTCCACGTCACCTCACCCAGCCTGTGCCCGGCGCACGTCACCCTACGACGTATCCCTGCCACGTCACCTTGATGACGTCATCATGCTGACATCACATCCATACCAAAGGACCCCATTTCTGACGTCAGCATGCTGACGTCATCCGCCGTACTGCTGACGTCATGCTGACGTCAGCAACCAAAAAACCAAAAATTCGCGCAAGAGTAAAAGTCAAGCTTCAGAGCTCCGGAATGAGAAACAGAGGCAGTTTTCGATGCGCGATTAGCGCGAAGCGCTAATCACGCATCACTACAGGAAATAGGCCATATTGGGGAATCTTTAGGGAATATTTTGATTCCTTGGTCCGTTTTGCATCGAAAAAGCCCGAAATTGCCCGATTTTGCCAAATTAAACCGATTTGAAGACAGGAAGAGACCAGAGACAGAGATTAAAGAGTATCAAATCAAATTTACAGAGAGAAAGCACGTCAAAGAGTATCAGAAAGTGGCAGAGACCATCAATGTAGCGGCAAAGAGTATCAACGAAAATCTTAACAGCAACCCAAAGCAGGTGAAAATTAAATACCTTCCAGTAAAGTCAAAGAAAAGGGCGAGTCCACTCAAAACTCTCAAATCATGGTTATTGCACATTTAACTCACACCAGAACAGAGCTGTAAATCCCAAAGCATAGTTATTCCAGCAGTACTGCATCGAGCCTCCAAAGGCCACATTGCACTCTTTTTGATCCAGCTACCTCTGACACAGTTCAATAGATATTTACCTGCATTTAATTTTGGCACAATTTAAGGTTTAGAAAAGCCCTTTTTGCAAACCTGTTTTAGGTCAATTGTAATAAATAGTTTGAGATATTTGCACTATAAAGACAACCCTGAATACGGTATTAAGGGTTGGTTGGTTGGTTGATCAGCAGACTATCTTTAGCTGATTTTGCTCCAGGAGAGACCCGCACTGTAATACCTGATAGTTTCTATAATCAAAGACTGCTTATGAGCTTTGGAGAATGGATTTTTCACTGTGTTTACATGTTGAAGAATGATTATGGAATTCTCGTGCTGTTGCATAACTCAATAAGTGTTTCGTACCTCTGTTTTCCATTCATAAGTTACCATCTAAATAGCAGAAAAGAAGATTAGCTTATAATTTGTTTAAATACACTCTATGCTCAATTTCTGTTGTTTCTTTATGTTTTCCTCTGTTTAGGCATAAATATGAATTCCATATGGCTCATGTTTGCCCTAACCTTAGACAGTTATCCAGGGATTCTTCATTGCCCCTAGATAGAGATCATCTTTCCCTCTATTAAGTTGAGTGAGATATTCTTAAATGCCTCTCATTCCTTACATATCATTCATCCTTTTAGTCTGAAGATTGTGTTATGAGCAACTATCCTGCTTCATATTTCTCTCATGACCAAGAAAACGCACTGATAATCCTAACCCATGACTCCATTCCCAATGGTTTGAAACTTATCACTTCATGAATTGCCTCTCTGCCTGAAATCATTTTCCTTCCATCCAAACACAAACAAAAACCCCTGAACCAAAAAGCTAGCCTAAAATCATCAACAAAGTTAAATCATTAAGAGAGAGCCCTCTCTGATTGCAGGCAGGCTAGAACCTGCAATCCAAAGATTAGTTTTTGGTTACCTTGGCCGTATCCCTACAAGAGCCTAGGGACAACCTGAGTGATAACACATGTATTGGGGGCATTTGAGCCTGATTTTTCCTTTATATACCTAGACATGTATCCCTTCCAGAGTATTGTTCTCCCATCCAATGAGAACCTCTTGAAAGCCACGGCCTCTTTTGGGTTGTGATCAAAGGATTATGGAGAAAAGTTCCTTGTCTTATGTCAAGCTCGTTAAAAAATGAAACAAGGACGATGGGAATAGTTATTTTACTATGTCAACCTTGTTAAAAAATGAAATAGGTCTCCATGAGTAGAGTTCTTTTACTTGTGTCAAGCTTGTTAAAAAATGAAACAAGGTGTCATGAGCATGGTTCTTTTCTTGTGTCAAGATCATTAAAAAATGAAACAAATCCCCTTCCAATAAAAGAATAGTCGAGTCTTTGATTATATCTCGTAAAATCCTAGTTGAGTCTTTCACTTGATCTCGTAAGTGAACCTTCATTCCGTCCACCTGTTAGTAACCAATAGTATACTTAGGTGAATGAAATAAATCTTGGGGGGGCATGTACCTCAAATTGAGCCATTATGCTAGGGGCATGCAAACTTATCTCAAGCGTAGTTTATCTTTGTTTCAAGCTTGTGTAAAAATGAAACCAAACCGAAGCATAGTTTGTTTCTATTTCAAGCTTGTGTAACAATGAAGCTAAATCCAAGGATAGTTTGTGTCTGTTTCAAGATTGTGTAAAAATGAAACCATTCCCATTTTACATCTCTTGATTTCCATTTTTATCAGCTGATATTTTCCAGATGAGCCTTGGTTTTTTTCATTCCATCATCACCATCTTTTTGGCCTATCATATGCTTTCACTTGGTTGTTTTACCTTTGCTTGGGGAACATCTGCGATGAGTGGTCTTATTAGCTAGCCTCTTGACCATTACATGTTTTGAGCAGTTCCATCATCATCAAAACCAGTTTCTATCCTTTTATACCACTTATTCCTCGAGGAGGAGTCATCTTTAAGCTCTTTCTGACTCTCAAAAAATGAAAAGATCACCAAGTACTTGTCTTTTCGAACTCGTTAAATTAAATGAATTGACGTCATCTTGGTATAAGTTTAACCATTTTTCAGACTGATATAGACTATTGTACAAAAAAGGAACACCTTAGTCAAACATGGCTAGGAGGTTCTCTCGAATATTGTTTTCTACCTTTTCGGATTCGAGGGACAAATTACGAAAAGGGAACTGATGGAGTTTTATTTTTTGTCTCTTTTTCAAACTCTCTAAATATGAAAAAGATACCAAGTTATTATTTTTTCGGACTCATTAAAAGTTAAATGACGAAAGACTTGTCAGCATGATGAGATCGAGTTTATCCTTCCTAGGACTCGTAAAACTTACTAGGATGGATTCATCCGAAGGGCGAACTTATACGACAATCATATGGTATCCTCTTCAATATTGTGTAAAAATAAAGAGGTACTCAATAGAAATAGTGGGGAAAAAGTGAAAGTGAAACATCTCTTGTATAGGCAGCATGTCACTCCTGAACATGACACTCATTTGTTTCTCGTGTCGGGTTTGGGACATCCTCACTTAGTCACTTGTCCTTCCGGATTTGGGTAATTGATTTTGCTTCTCATTTGATTATTCCAATTCGTCATTATGACCCTTGGTCCTATGTTGAGTCTAATGCTATCACAATCTAGAGTCGTGTCGCCAATATATTTAAGAGAAGTCCTATCTGTAGTTTATTACCTATACGTTGTCTAAATCTTTACGATAGTATTGGATCCTACTCATTTCATTCCAGTTTATTCCTTTTTTAGTGTTAATGATGAGGGAATCATTATGACCCTCCTTCGACGGGTCACTTCCTATCGACTTCAACTCATTATCTAGGAAGATGACTTAGAAACTCCCTTTTAGTACCTTAGAGCTTGCATTCCTTAATGGCAAGTTCTTCACATTCAAAAATAGGTTTTCATCATTGGCTTTTGATTGGATGATTCCACGAGTGTTTGACTTTAGCTTTATTTTCACATTCACAGATTGTATTGTCATACCTTGAGAGCCATTGTCATTATTGGTGGTTTCTCTCATGCTTGTTAATGGTCCACATCATTGGCCATAATAAGGTGGTTTTCTAGCATGTTCAACTTCAACACATTCATTCACATGTTAGAATTTGTACTTTGAGTCTTATCTGATATGACCAAGGTTGCGTGGAGTTATGTATTATTCATGATTGTACACATGTTTATGCTATACAGATGGTTGTGACCATACTGTGGGACTTTACGTTTATGGTGATCCTTCTATATTGGATGGTTGCATCCATACATTAGATCTTCGATTTATAGATGATCCTTTTCATTTGGATGACTGCACCCATGCCATGGATCCTTTCATATAGTCCCTATTATCTTTATGGCTACATCCATACCATGGATTAATGTTTTGACATCAGATATGTATATGTATATGCATCCTTGATTTGCAAGTCTCCTGATAGTGTTTGTCCTTGCAAAATCTTGTAACGCATCTTAGCCATCACTCCTCGTTCTGCCTTCATGCTTTAGGGAGCATCTATTACACAATATTTTGTCACACCTCCTGCACTTCCCTATGACATACCTCGAAGTGACAGAAACATGACCATTATGTAGTGTACTTATTCATATATGCAACTTAGATCCTTCCTGAGACATTGATTGGAAAATTCCTTGAGCTTCCCCTAAAGGAAATAGATCTTAAACTCTAATTTGATAATCATCACCCTTATGAGACTAAAAACTGCGATGGTCACCTGTTGTATTATACTTGACCCATGATGGCATCGCTCTATTTACTTGTATACCCATAATGATCCCAAAAAGGAAATTTTCCCAAAGAGGATGAGAAGCTTCATAATCTAGAAGCTTCCAGAGCGGCGAGCTGGAGGTTGTTTGGTGTAGATGAGGTTGAGTTCTCCCAACTTGGCCTCTTGGTATTATCACTATGATGTATCTCCTTGAGATGAGGGCCTACTACTATCTTTGGAGAGATCCTAACTCCCTTTCCCTGCCTATATATTCATCCTCTCCCATTCCCAAATGGTTGGTTTATGTCTATTTTCACCCTTATGCTAAGATTGTGCTTATATGCTACTCATTTGACTTGGAGAAGGAGTGCTTGGAGAGCTTAGCTTGGACTTGGATATTCATTCAAGGAGAGCCTATCAACATCAAGGCTTGGTTGCATGCTTCCCCTTCTTTTCCATTAATATACAACTGCTGGTTCATTTTCAATTGATGTGTATGCTCATGTATCATCTATCTTAACGTTTCTTGATCAATTAAGTAGGTTTCTTTTGAATATTCTATTTGTATTTTCATGCCTTATTGTTTCTTGATCTCTTGTGCAGGTTCATAAACGCTGTAAGAAGTAGGAATTATCCCATGATGCAAGTGATTCAAGGTCTTCAACAAAGGAGATCGAGATAGCATCAGAACGAGGTAGGCCATCTTCTTCATCTCTCTTTCCAATTGTAACCTAGGAAAGTGTCTAGTAGATTGTCACCTAGGTTGCTAGTCCCAGTCAGGGGGCTAGAGGGATCATCTCTATTCATAGAGAGGAATTACCTAGACAACACACCATCCCACTCTTCTGATTCGTAGGGAGAGTCTTTGTAGTCAACCATATTTCTAGCCATTTGATACATCTTCTTGCAAGGTGTATCATGTCAGCTAAACCAAACCACAATAAACTAATGTACCTTAGTATAGATCGGGGAGGATACCTTGTATGCAAGATCAAGAAATCAACATGATACATGTATAACATAACCATGAAAATATATAGAAACATAACACATAAGAATATGACCATGCAACCATCATTATAGCTAGGTTCCAGTCAACAATGCATGACCTTAACAACAACTAATACCACGACCTCATGCACGAAAACAACCACTATATAATTGTACACTTGACCACATGAAAACATTAACATCCATAAGCAATGCATAACCAACCATCCACATGCATAAACACATGTAATCAAGCATAAACAAAAAATACTTGTAACCAAACCTACAAGAATGATACATGTAACAAAACATACAAAAATGCAATTGAACATACAAAAATGTAACAAGCAACATATAACAACATGTAAGCGACATATAAAAACATGTAACCAGTCATAAACTCCTGACAATGCACTCCACAGTTACAACTTCAAGTTTCTCATGAAGACATCACTAAAACCATGATCAACATTATGCAAATGCAAAAAGCACATGTAATGCAAGTGTAAGAGACACACATGCAATTGACATGCATGCATGACCAACACATAGCCCATCTAGTCCAAGGGGTGAACCATTCTCTAATACCACTCTGTAACACCCTCCTCCCACATCTACCCAAGCAACCGACCGGCCGGGGTAAACATGCGACGAGAGGCCACTATGATATGATTCAATCTCCTAAGTCAATTTAAATAAGTGGAACTGATGGAAACATACCATACAAACATTCAACATCAGCATTAGGATCCTTAGGAACCAATCCAACCTTTATGCCAACTAGCCTCTGGGTCCCACTAACATTTTGGACCAATTGACCTATGGATGCTCTCATGCTATAGGCATGCCAGTGTCTAGGGACCTCTCATCGCTCTCATAGGCCTACAAGCTAGCGTCAAGAGACTCTTTTTGTTAGTGTTATGCCAACATCCCCAAGATCTGAGCCACTTTTTTCAGACCCAAAGCTTAGGTCACTTCCCAAAATTGAATCATAGCGTCAGAACAGTAAGATAATAAGGAAATGACAATATAAATGAAATAACTTGAATGAGACCTTAACGGGACCCCTACTAGCCATGATAGGAATTTCGTCAAACATATCATGAATATGTGATATACATGTGTAAATAATAGATCTGAGCATAGGGGTCTCGTACTTAGCTGAGAATCACTAAGAAACATTGATGTCTCAACACATCAACTACCATGTCATCCATTAAGTCATAGATACATTGATCATTTATTTTCAAGTAAAAACATGATGAGAGCCATACATAGCTACTGTCATAAAACATATAAATAAGCAACATAATAGTAGAAAAAATACTCATGAAATCAAAGCCATATAAACCACATATAAGCCAATATAATACTCATAGATTTACAAGGATAAATAACTTCATATTGATGATGCAAAATCCAAACCTGGGATGGGACTTCCACGTTCCACTCGACTGTAGAATGGTTGAGCCAAATCTCTCTTCAACCATTCACCTTCATGCAATATACCAATCATGAATGTGGATCTCATAGAACACATCAATCCAAAACCATCCAGGGCTTCCAGAGGCCATCCAGCTCAATCCAACAAACATTGATTCCATCTCATGGTCGGACATAAAAAAACATCATTAGATTGGTCTCCGCCCAAGCCTTCCAGCGCTTCCAGAGTGTTTGTTCCAATCAAGGCTTCCAGGACTAGTAATTCAACCCACAACTTCCACCGTGTTTCCAGAGCATTTGTCCAATGAAGGCTTCCAGGAATAGTAACTCAACCCACCAAGGGCTTCTAGAGCATTTGTCCAACCAAGGATTCCAAGACTAGTAACTCAACCCAAGATGTTATAGGGCTTCCAGGAACTAATAACTCAACCCATGCTAAGGAAACATGAGAACCAACAAGAAAAAAAACAAGAAAAAAAACCCACAAACTCCATGGATATCCAAGAAATGGAAAGGCTAGGAAATCCATTGTCAATATAGACAATCCTCCATGCCAGTGAAAAATCATGACCAAAAATCCACATGCATATGCCATGCATTCCAAAAATAGTGAGGAAAACATACATGCAACTCATTACCTACAAGAAAATCCCACTGTAGCTGCTGATCTTAATGTCCTCTTGCACTTTCCTACTCTTCCTTTTCCTTCTTGCTCCAAACATCCAAGTATTCCACACCCTCCAAGAGTGCTCCAAGAAGACTCTAAATCTCCAAGAGTATGAGAGAGTGAGAGAATAATGAGAGAGCTTGAAAACTGAACTGAAAAAAAGTTACGAATTGATCCTCAGAACCATTTTATTAATGATGCATATATTTCTTCATTTTCCATTATTTCCTTCAATTTCCTCCTCACATGCAATCTGTGACCTTTCACCTCCCTTTTCCCCTAATTTCCATTATTTTCATAAATAAATGTGCCAAAAATTCCATTTTCCTTTCCAAAGACTTAGCCTTTTCCTTTATCGATTTCCTTAGCCATTCAATAATCATAAGTGATCCCCATCACTAGGATTTTGCCCAACATTCAACTTGGAATAAGTGTACCATCAACTGTGGTTATTATTTTTCCTTTATGAACTTTTATCGCATGGAATTTTCACCAGGGCTGTTACAGAAGGCACATTAAGAATCAACATAGGTCCTTTAATCCTCAAGGATAAAGCCTTCATAGAAAAGGAAACATATGATATCATAAGCCTTTGTATGGGTATTGTTTTTCTTGCAATAAATTTGGACATAAAGCCATAGATTGTAGATGGCATGCAAGAAAACAAGATGTGCTGGGAAGTAGCAACCCAAGGATGCAAAAAGAGGCTAGGATAAGGCATGTTGGCCGTGATAGGTGTTTTGACAAAAGAATTGTCAAGAAAAGTAACTTCTCTACCCCATTCATAATCCATGTTGAAAGATACAGCTATTGTAATTTGAGGCACAAGAGAGCCAACTATAGAAATGAGAAGAAATGGCATGCTCCTCAGCATATGCATGCAAATGTAGTAGCCCGGGATTTGAAGACAAAAAGGAAGTAAAGAGAAAATGAATACAAGTTTGTCTTCAATGCTCAACATCAAAAGAAAAATCTAGAAAGAGGAGGAATAAATAAAAATAATGATCTTCCTACTCTTATAGTAGACCCCATTGTAAGGAAGAAAAGCAACAAGAGAATTTGGGTGAAGAAAGAGGAGTTGAAAGAGAAAGTTCCTCTATCCATAGGCAGCTAAGAGAAAGCCCAAACATGGGTAAAGAAGATGCTGGAGAGTAATGCTTATGTTAGAAGTTGGCCATTGAAGATATGGAAAAATAAAAAGGATGACCTGCTGAGGGGGAGTATATTCTCTATTTATCTTCAGTGAAGGAAGAGAATGGCCTCAAGGGAGGCCTAGTAAGTCAGATGTAGGAATCCAAAAGAATGAAAATAAAGTTGCATCTGATTGTTGAAGGTATGGTCATGATGTCTTGCTGATTACAAGAATTAATGGGTTTATTTTGAATATATCAAGATTGAAAAGTAGAGGAGGAGTGAACCCAACATGAGTTCAGGGAGAGTACACAACAATATATTATGTTGTGAGAAGAAGAAGATGGGATGTAGTAGAAGAGTAGATTGTAAGGAAGCTCACATTTGAGTAAGGTC
Organism: Pinus taeda; assembly: GCA_000404065.3. Classification (NCBI taxonomy): domain Eukaryota; kingdom Viridiplantae; phylum Streptophyta; class Pinopsida; order Pinales; family Pinaceae; genus Pinus; species Pinus taeda. Next base: position 176,616 of record APFE031740452.1, on the reverse strand, counting down.
CATAGAATCAACCCCCACGTAGAGGAAAGAAAGTAGTTGCAATAGTTCATAGAGCATTGATTGAGGGGGAGTTTCTTTGATAGCAAGTAGCAAGCAACAATAGTCAGCCTCAGAAAGGAAGATTATTGAGAAAATGAAAGGTTTGCATCTAGGGTGAAATACCTTTATTTCATTTAAGTTGTGAGTTTGAATATGCCTAGAGGTCTTGTGTTTATGAAACACAATTGATGTAAGATTTTAATGTCCTTTAGTCTTTCAATTGGTATCTTTATGGGAGTTGATAGTTTGGGCTCATGTGGAGTAACCTTGTGTGAAAATGGACATTTGTTTATGAGTGTAAGTAGTAGAGTTTTCCTGCTACATTGTTCCATTTGTATTATTTTTTTGTTACAATTCATATTGTTCATGCTACAATCCATATTTTTGAATCTTGAACTTAGAGGAAGTAGTGTCGATTGTAAAGATGCTCAGGAGAAGTGAGCATAGAAGATGAAGCAACAACAACGAAGAAGAGAAATTCGAAATGCATCATCATTGATTGATATTTACAACAACAACACTATCATGAGAAGTTTAACTGGTATCATTTTTTATTTTTAACTGATACAAAAGATGCATTGGTATGAGGAGTATTAAGCCAGCATCCATAAGGTGTTCGATACTGGAAGCAAAATGAAGAGGTAGTATATTTTTAGGGGAAGCATATCAAAAATGCCCAATTTATGGAGCAGCAACAACAATAGTCATTGAAGAGATGTCTGCAAATCATAATGCACATCTGAAAAACTAGTCCTTGGTCTTCACAACCAGTGACTGCATGGGGAGAAAAAGGTAGCTTGTAGACCCTTTCCATTTATGTCAAAGGGGAGGAGAATTTATGGATAAGATGTGATGGCCTGTGAAAAAGAGATAAGGTCATTGGTGGCTCATTCTAGGAGAAGTTTGGAAGAAACATGTGGATTTACCATAAAATTGAAGATAAGGTTGAGGTTTGTCATCAATGCCAAAGGTGGAGATTGTTGGAAAATTGGCATTGTCTAGATGGCCAGTGGCCTAGTGAAGATATCTGCAAGTGTGTTGCCATTGATGTCAACAATCATGATGGGAGATGTGTTGGGTAGTTGGCAATGTATAACTATTGGTAGGAGTGTTGGCATTGATGTCAACCAGACTACCATGGTTGGTGGATTTCTCTATAGAGAATCATCACAATAACATGCTTATTGGAAAAGCCATAAAATGATGACTATAATGATGTTCCATATGGAATCCCATGGTAGTTGTAGGTTTCATGTATATAATAATCATAGTATTAGGCTTACCGGAGAAGCCATAAAATGATGGTTATGGTGATTGGGAGTTTAGGATTCGAGGAACAAGAAAGGGAGTCAAGGAGAAAAAGATTGACAAAGAGTTTGCAACCATTTTAGAGGTATCAGATAGGATCAAAGCCTACATCAGACCCTCTTCATTGGAAATTTCTTTGCAAGATCTTTCCAACGGTGTGAGGAAGTCTAAAAATGGACTCCTGGATCAAAAGCTATGGTATATCGAATTTAGGGTCTTGAAGGCCTAAGTAGGCCGATAAATTGGAGCAGGGTATATCGAAGATCAGAATGTCGAGACCTCAAAGAAGGTCATATCAGAATATCAGAGGTCATTAGAGCAGAAGGATGAATATCAGAGCATCAAAGCAGGCCATATCGAAGGTTGGAGAATATCGAAACCTTGGCGCAGAGCATATCAGGATATTGGAATATCGGAATATCAACGGTCATCGGAATATTGGAGGCCTAGGATATCATAATATCATAACTTCTTAATAGTGGTATCTTAAGAAGTTACGATATCCAATAGGGCCGAGAGCTGAAGCAAGAGGAAAGCTGAGAAATATTAGAAAATAATTTTATGCAAAACCAACGCTAAGCGAGACTCTTTCTCTCTCCTCTTGTAAGACACATGGCATCATGTGATTGGCTCTGAGAACATGCATTGGAAAATGAATTTAGCATGATGTGGTAGTAAGGTGGACACATGGTAGACTGCTTTGGCATTTTTGGTGGCCCAATAGGGTAACTTAGTGTGACACATGTCACCACTCAGAAGGTGCCACGTGGAGAAGTGACAAGAGCATGACATCATCTTAGAGATCAGTATATCGGAGGTTGAGGACCTCGTAACTCCTGTGTAGATGGAACTCAAAAAAGTTACAATAAAGGGGGACTTCGATATCAACTAGCACATGGTCATGTGGAAACCCAAAGAACCAAGGGCGTAGAGCGGGGTTAGCACCTATGTGCTATGGAGTATATCGGAGGATGGATATCTCGTGACTCCCGTGTAAATGAAAATTTGAAAACACTATGATGCCTAGGGAGCTTTGATGTATGTGTTGGAGTTTGGTCAGAAAGTTAAAAGAACCAAGGGAGAAGAGATATACCACTGGGAGATAGGCCCCTGACAAGAATCTAAAGGCTTGGAACCTAAGTGTTATACTGGCGGTCACAAGCAATGGTCCTATGATGTGAAAAGAAATGAGGACTAAGAAGAAGGAGCTAATACGCAATCAGAAATTTGCAGAAGTTATGATAGAAAGGGGCTCTAATATAATGATAAGATGACAGTCATAGGCCCAGTCATATGAGAAAGTAAACGCTCTGGGAGCTTAGTGAACAAGGGGCTAAGGATATTGGGATTGGGTGATATCATAACAATCCTCTTGTATGAGTTATGATATGTTGTGACTCTGATATAATAGTACAAGGGTGTCTAGCAGATGGATGAGTCAGTAGCAAGGACCATGATCATGTAGAGGAGTTGGTCTCAAGAGTAATGGAGACAGTCAAAGATCACTGGGTTAAGGAAGCAAGGACCACAACTTACAAGAAAAAGCGTTAGGTCTATCTTGAGCTGAGACAAGCCATCTATGTGCTTTGATACGTGCCTTAGTGAGTTAAATGGATGAATGGGTCAAAAACTAAAGAACAAATGCAGATCGACAGAGTTGGTATATGGAGTCAAATGGATCTGTAGAAAGCGTTGAGACAAGCTGGTAATGAGGAAAATGGTCCATAGAGAAGCCATGCTAAAGTGCAAACAAGCTGTGTGAAACCATGAATAAGCAAGGAGAGCCTTAATGATAGGATATTTTTCCATAGAAAGGATAATGCCTGGTTGAAATATGCAGGTGGATTGAGAATTAATTCTCCGTATGGAGAAACAATCAGGTGACCATTCTCATGTTTATTGTTGTGGCAGAGACCAATTCAGATGCAACAACAAAATGGAAAATCCATGCTGAGGTACACTCGGGTAGTGTGAATATAAGATAGGAGTGGCAACATTGATCAATGTGTAGTACAGGAAAAAAAAAGAGAAGCCCATTTGAGCAAAGGAGGGAATAGAACATTGTATAGTGAGTAATGTGGGGAGCTCATTGCTATGAGTGCACTGCTATGATTGAGGTGAAGTGAGCCTATTCTGATGTGAAAGGCTGAGAGTGCCTAAGTAGAGGAAAGGGGCCTCGAGAGAGTGGTCTGCTGTGTGAGAAAGGCCAAAGGTTCCTATGTAGCTTGAGAAGGCTGAGTGAGATTGTGCTGAGTGAGAGGTCATGAGAGCCTATGGATAGAAGGAGCCGAGTGATGTTGGAATTTTGTTGAGAGAAAAAGGCCAAGAGCTAAAGTATATGCTATTGTTGAAGAGAAGATAAAAATAGAGTGTTGTGTTGGATGTTGAGAAGAACAATGACTTGATGTAAAAGAAAGCAAACTGTAGAGAGTTCTCCGTGGGCCAAGGGTTGTGAAGAACATAGATAATATCATGCATAGTGTCTTCCAATTACAAAGAACATTGAGTTGCTTGCTGAGTGTGAGTTAGAGCCTACATACAAGGAGTTGGTGCTTCCATCTCTAGTGGGTGCTTGAGAAGGCTTTGGGGTTGGTGCCTCCTGTTATCTCAAAATCAAGTCCTGATAGGCTGCTGGTCAGGTTGACTCTAAGTAACTATTTCAAACCAAGCTTTTGACTAAGGCTTACCCTCCTTAGCCTGAGAGGGCTCTCTCAAAAGGGTTATTGATTTTGATTTATGATAAGATGGCTAACTCTTGTGGTGTAACAACATAGACAAATATAATGGCTGGACAAAAATTTCATAAGTTCCCATTGGGCCTATGGAGTCAATCATACTTCAGTAAACAAGGACACTACCTTTGCATAGAAGTTAGGGCACTTAGCATTTAAATGTTCAGAATACAACTTACATAAAACCACAGTTCACACATGCATACAGGAAGTCAGAGCACAATCAGTGAATTCTGAGTGATTATGCATCCATGCAACTGAAAAAAAGACTTTAAGGAAAGAACAAAACATATATTCTGAACATGAAAAATCCTTCATGAATCCTGAGAAGAAAAGTAGATGCTTTATATTACTGAAAATGGTCTTTACATAAGCTAAAACAGTACTTCTGCTATCAAATTTCCAACCCCCATTACATTGCTGTCTCAACTATATATAGAATCCTTATTCTAACTAATTCGAGTTTCCTCCTCCAGCATGAGGGGAATTTTAATAACTCGATCCTTATCTTCTAATGACACCTATCAACTATTTAACTGACTATTAAATACAAATGAAATGCTCACTAGAACTTTAAAACAGTTCTAAATTAACTAGGACTCTAACTCTCTTTCCATGCCATAGTGGCTACTCCTCGTCCTTTGACACCTGGTCCTCTTTATATTTGGCTGAGCTGGATATTAAATATGCCATATTGGCCTTTGAATGTTGAATCCTTATCTGCCTTGTGGTATTGGGAGGTGTCCCTTGCTTCTCGGCTTCTGTTTTTCATAATTTGCTCGAACATGAACAACACTTTTCTGAGCCTTTAATCACCCAAGGTATGGAATGTGGCCACGTTTTAGATATGCTGTAGGCTGTGGTGATGGACAAGTGTCTCTTTTTCAAAACTCCCGCTCATAATATCAAACTGTCTGTCTGTGTTAAAAAACATCATCTACAGCAGTTTCGTAGCGCGCTACGAAACTGCTGTTTTATTTAAAACAGTGTGCTTTTTGACCCGAGAACTTATATCACCCAATCATCGATTGACAAAAATTCCCTTTGATGTTTCATATGTGTAGCAGGGATTTAAACATCTTCAAAACACTAAGATTAATCAAAATTAACCAAAATTGGGAACAAAACCTTTCTTGAAAAGCGAATTCATTTATTAGGTAACCGGCTTAGCTCTGCCTTCAGGTCTTCAGCGGCTTTCTTAAGTTGGATAATCTCTTCTTCAGCTGCTTCTATTTGGCTTTTCATGGCTGCCACATAATCTCCTTGAGATGTGATGGCTGCTTTATTTTTGCTGCTCTTTTGCCGAGGTCGTGTTCCTTCCCCTGTTTCCTCTGTTCTGGGCAGTGCTTCCTGTACCTGCTGGAAATTTCTGGTCTGGTTTGGACTGCTCTAATTCAATAGCCTGTAATAAATCATTCAGGCTTGCCTTAGACACAGGGCTTTCTTCAACAGCTATGGCTTTACCCTTTTCTTTATTAAGTTGGCTTCTTGTCCTTACCCTTGAGACTGCTTCAGATTTGCTTGCTTCAGGTACAGTCTTCTTACTTTGAGTCTTCTCTTTTGTTGATTCCTGAAGTTGTTCTTGAATGACTAATGGCTTCACTGGTTTTGGTAGATGTGATTTGGTTTTCTTTTTGGCTCTTGCTTCCCTTTGAAGCTCAGCTATTGTAAACTCTGTGGCTGGTTGTGGAGTAAGACCAGTCTTACTTTGGAATACATCCATGAAGATAAAAGAATTCCAGTCTCTGCCTATCTTTTGGAGGCTATCTAAAATCAACAACTTAATCAGACCATGATGAAATAAAGAGGTTTCACAGCCCTCTTTCCTCAGCTGCACCTTATCACACATCTTACTTAGACTGCGAAATAAATAAAACGGAATGTCTATGGAGACTTTCCCGGTAAAATTCAAGAGTAGTTTAAAATGATAAGGATAAACCTTATTGTACCTTCCTTCACAGGTCAAATACTTTTGTATGCAGGTAAGAAGAAGAGCATAATGTTCCTTGAGATAATACCTGGGCACTGCTTTTGTGAAGTCTTCATTTACATAAGCCTCTTTTAAGAACTCCTTACAAGGATTCCTATCAAATTTAAAATTTTTGAACCATTCTTCCTGTCCTCTTGGGATCTCGGTTACAACAGCTATTGCTTCTGGAGAAACCGATATCTCTAACATGGCTACCTTTGAATTCAAACCAGTGAAATTTAGAGCAAATTCCTTGGTTACCTATGCATGCCCTCCTTGTAGCTTTTTACAAAATCTCCAGCACCCGGCATCTTTAAACGCCTTCATCTCTCAAGGTTATGTCCAGGCCTTCAGGTTCATTCCTTTGACATTTGCCAGACCTGTGCTCCTTTCTCTCCATTTCCACTTTGAAATCTTCACAGCCAAATTCTAACAGCTCCGGTCGAGATGATGATACAGCTCCTCTTTTTTATTCAGCCTCGCTTGTAATCAGGCTCGCTTGAACAACCTCGCTTGAAATTCAAATCGAAACATGACTGGTCACTCATGCAACACTCACAACCATTATTAAGGAGTATGCACGGTAAAATCTCTTGGGAATGATATTTCTGTGCATATCAAAAATCTATTAGTGGAGTAGCGGCAAATAAATGTTCATACATGATTCAAGAGGTACTCAAACTGACATGAGTGGACACACCTGCTGACTCACCTATGGACTTGACATTTCGGGAAAGATTCGCTGTGGAATGCATGAATCCATGATTTCGCATCGCTGTTAGTTATATTTTTTAATGATGCGCTGCGAAACTGCTTAATCATTAAGCACTGCGAAACTGCTAGATTATGATTGTGTTGCGAAATGGGCAAATAAGACTGCGTTGCGGAATCACTAAAAGACACGGTGACTTGGCATAGACAAGACATGACTATGGAATAATGATGAGTGGAGGAAAGCCAACGGGAGCAGAGTCTGATTTAAGCTTAAAAACCTTTAAAACTCTGAATCCTAAGTGAGACAAATAAAAATGAAAACAGCTTAAACATAGACCTTTGTCATCAAACTAGGGCATGTAACTATATGCATCAAACTTTTAGTTCTAAGTGATAACAGTGGCTCCACTTGGGATAGTGTGCTCCTGTAGTACACTAAGAACTCGCAGGTCCAGTGCCTTGTTCAATTTCTGAAAACATAAACAGAGTTGACAAGCATTCCTTTCTAGCTTTGTGGGCCTTCACCTCGGGCTTAAGCTTCCTATTTAGCTTGTCATTTATTTACAACAAGAAAAACTAGTAAAATGGTTATATACAATGTTTGTGAGACACTTGGTCGAGATTCAATCAATTGTAATTCTTTAAGAACCTGCCATTAACAGGTCCTCCAACATATGGTGTTCCATCAACCTCCTGCAGAATATAGGTGTTATTCCCATGGAAAGTAGAAATCTGATATGGCCCTTTCCACAAATTTTCAAATTTACCATGTTTACCTTTCTCTTCAATTCTAGCTTCCCATTTCAGGACTTTTTCATTGATCTGAAATGTAACCTCTTTGATCTTTTTGTCAAATGCTCTTTTGACCCTGTTTTGGCTTTGTTGATGACCGTCAAACACCTCATTCCTTTTTTCCTGCAAAGCTATGAGCTGATTTATCCTTCGCTGTATAGCATTTGGCTTCTCTTCTAATCCTTGAATCAGCTTCATTACTGGTACTCCGAGAGATGTTGGAAATATAGCCTCTGTCCCATACACAAGCTCATATGGTGATGTCCCAATGGATCTTTTTATGCAAATCCGGTCAGCCCACAAGGCATATTTCAGTTTCAAATGCCAAGCCTTTTTATTTTCTTGCAGCAGCTTTTTAATGATTCTCACAAGACTCTTGTTTGAAGACTCAGCTAAACCATTTCCCTGTGGATAATAAGCAGTGGAATGTCCAAGGGAAATGTGATATTGATGACAAAAATTAATCATTCTTTTGGACTTGAAAGCTTGAGCATTATCTGTAATGATCTTGATTGGGCAACCAAATCTTGATAATATATTATTTTCTAAGAAAGAAATAATCAATGAATCATTTGCTTGCCTTGTGGGTATTTCTTCTATCCACTTTGTAAAGTAATCAGTGGCTGTGAGAATCCAGCGATGCTGTCCTGATGAGGGAGGATGGATTTCCCCTATAAAATCTAATCCCCACTGCTAGAAAGGTGCTTCAACATAAATAGGAACCAAGGGCATTGGCATAAGCTTTCTCTTCCCTTCGAAAACTTGACATTCATGGCATGTGGCTATCTTTTTATAAATATCTCTGAACATAGTTGGCCAAAAATAGCCAGCTCTCAAAACCTTATTTGCAGTGGCTTTCCAATAGTGATGACCTCCGCAATCTCCCCTGTGAAACTCATCAATTAATTTATCAGCTTCTTCTTCAATGAGACACTTTAATAATATTCCTCCTGCATCTTTCCAAAACAAATTTTGGTCATGCACAAAATATCTGAGAGATTTTAACTTGGTAAACCGAGCTTTGGATTTTGATAGGTCATCAGGAGCTCTATTATGTTGCAAAACAAATGCTACATCTTTATACCATTCTGAGATCAAGAATTTCTCATTTATCTGGACTATCTCTTCTTCATTTTCAGAAATTTCTGAGATTTCTGTGCTTAAATTAATATCAATACAGTCCAGATTTGACTGAGTCAACAATTTGGCTAGGCCTTGACCTTTTACCAATTTGGTGGGTTTGATCTCAATATCATACTCCAACAGTTTTGCTATCCACTTTCCCCTTTTTCCATCTGGATCAGCGTGTGTAAGAATATCTTTTATAACATTATTTGGCACGTATGCAACAATGTGAGAGTGCAAAACATAGATCCTAAAATCCTTAATTGCTTTTACCAATGCATAAGCTTGTTTCTCTAGGATATTATATTTCAATTCAGCATTAGCCAATGTCTTGCTAAAGAAAGAAATGGGTTGTTCAGTACCTTGACTTCCTTTTTGCAATAAAACTCCAGCTATTATGTCATCAGAAGCAAATGTGAAGATCAGAAACTCCTTGGTAAAATCTGGGCTGATGAGGACTGGTGCTTGAGTAAGTGCTTTCTTGATCTCTTCAAATGATCTCTTTGCTTCAACTGTCCATTTAAAATCTGCTTCTTTCTTTAACATCTTTGTTATGTTCTTAACCACTTCAGCAAAGTTAGGGATGAATCTTCTAAAAAAGTTAACTTTCCCAAGAAAAGATTGAATTTCCTTCTTGCTCCTTGGTAAATCTAACTTTTGAAGTGCACTAACTCTATTAGGATCAATCCTAATTCCCTCTTCAGAAATAATATGTCCAAGCAGTTTGCCAGAAGTTAAAG
>APFE031740452.1:109010-165663 GCA_000404065.3 Pinus taeda | reverse complement strand
GGGGGAATTTTCCTTTCAGTGACCACAGTCTTATTTCTAAAGTCACGAACAGCTACTGCTAGTTTATCCGAAAGGATAGTGGCCCAGTCCATAATTATACTATTTACTACTGCCTCCATAAGAGGAACCATTTCAATGGTAAAACTAGCAGAGTCGTGTAAACCCCATAATCTACATATCATTATACCCGCATAGCAATAAGGAGAAGCCAAAGAGTCGACCGAGTACTTACCGGAAGATTCGTGCTTGTGTTTGTTCGGATTTTGTCTCCAATCCTTGATAGGTTCGGATTCAATCTCATTTTCGCTCGCAAACTTCTCCAGGAAGGCGCTGATGTATATCTTCTCTGGCTCGGGCAAATGATACATTTGCCTTAAGTCTTCTGCCTTGAACGATCCGAAAATCCTCCCATCTCTTATGCTAAAAGTTCTGTCCATGATGGGGATTTCTTCAATCGCCCATCGCACAACGTCTGTGTATGGGAGAATTTTCTCCCTGGCTGCTATCCAGTGAAGGAAAGAATCAGCCAAATCCTTGAGAGTGCAGTCTGACTTCCGTAATGAATCCGCGGTAGCTTCTGCTACCGTCTTCTTTGGTTTCTCGGCCTCAATTAAGTCATAAGTGCCTTGCCAAGTTACTCTGGTGAGGCCTGTGCATGTTGTATCAAATATTAGGCCTTTCTTGCTATTTGCAGCGGCTTTTCCTGCGACTGGTAGATTGGAAGCACCCGCAGTCTTCTTAGACTTCTTACCCATCATGCTCGAACTCCTGTCTATGAATGAATTCTGCACAGAGAGGCAATTGTGCGTAACACAGAGAGATAGCGATAAAAACTTGCAATTGATAACAAATGAATAGATGCGCAACAATATATTCAGCTTTTAAAATGGGCGCGGAGATAATCCATGGAAAGATTTTTAAGACATGAATCCATTAATTGGCCGTATAAAACCTGTCACCTTATAAATGCCCATTATATCATTATTTGGTCGAGAAATCTCCTTAAGCATGCAATGGACGTACTGGCAGCTGAGCGGAAGTGATTATGCCTTAAATATGAATAAATTGAGCTTTCCAATCACTTTAACGGCTTTTTATTGAAAACCGTGCCTTATCGCATCGCATCGGGGGTTATGATAAGACTGCCTTAACAATATGTATCGGGTACCGCCGATCGCCGAATGTGATATCGCATCGGCGAAAGGCTTTATGTGCATTGAGACTTAGGCGAAGGTAACCCGCCGATCGCCGAACGCCGATAGCACATCGCATCGAGGCTATTGATATGGGGCGCTTTTGAACGTGCATTGGATATCACCGATCACCGATTGCGATATCGCATCGGCGGAAAGCCTTGTGCCATTTTATATGTCCCTTATGTCATTGCGATATGCGATCTTGCGATCGCTTTATCGCAATGACCAAGATTTGCTTTATTTCCTTAAATGGGTATTGTTTAAAAAGGTTTTTTGTAAAGCGCTGATTTGATTATCGGACTTTTTGATAAACAAAAGTATTGATATCAACTTTATTTTGAAGGGACCCATTTCATAATGTAATGCTTTATGAATAAAAATATTATGAAATGGGGGGTTGTTTGTAAAGCACAACAGAAAGATAACAAGGGAATATTGATACAAATGTAATTACTTGAAAAAGGAATTTACTAGACGCCTACTATCCATGATAGACATTTCGTAAAATATGTCACAAAGATGAAATATACAGGTTTAAACAACATATCTTAGCATACGGGTCTCATAATTATCTAAGAATCACTAAGAAGAAGTGATGCCTCATAAAAATAACTACATTACCATCTATTAGGCCATATATTCATTGTACATTTAGTGATTAACCAAAACATGATGATAGCCATACATTCCCACTACCATAAAACTCATTCATAACCAACATATAAACAATAGAAATATCAAGGATATACCGACCATATAAACCACACATAAATAAGTATATTTACCCATAAAATACCAAGGAGAAAGAGATATTGTATTGATGATTGCATAGGCTGATAAGGTATGGGACTTCCACAAACTACTCGACTGTAAACTAGGCTGAACCAAATCCTTCTTTCACCCAGTCACCCCCGTGCCATATTGCAAGCATGAATGTGGGATCTCATAAAACACATCAATCAAAACCTTCCAGGGATTCTAGAGGCTAAACTACCTCAATCCTTAAACAATGATTCCACCTCACAGTCGGACAACACTAACCACCATTAGATTGGTCTCGGCCCAATATGTCCAGGGCTCTAGAGCGTTTGTTCCCACCAGGGCTTCCAAGATTAGTAACTCAACCCACAATTGCTGCTGGACTTCTAGAGCATTTGTCCAACCAAGGCTTCTAGGACTAGTAACTCAACCCACCAAGGACTTCCATGACTAGTAACTTAACCCACCAAGGGCTTCCAGACATTTATCCAACTAAGGCTTCCTGGACTAGTAACTCAACCCAAGCTATTACAAGGCTTCTTGAGCGTTTGTCCAACAAAGGCTTTCAGGAACTAGTAATTCAATCCATAGCCAAACGAACAAGAAAACAACCAGAAAACCAAGTAAAACCCACAACACCATGGCTATCCAAGAAACCGAAAGGCTATGAAAAGCCACCGTCAATCCAGGAAACCCTCTATGTTAATGATAGATCATAACCAAATAATCACATGCATATGCCATGCATGCCAAAACTAGTGAGGAAAACATACATGCAACTTGGTACCTACAAACAAAACCTATTGTAGCTATTGATCCCGATGTCCTCTTGTTCTTTCCTTCCCTTCCTTTGTCTTCTTGCTCCAAAAATCCAAGTATGACACACTCCTCCAAGAGTGCTCCAAGAAAACTCCAAGTATGCTACACTCCTCCCTTTTCTCCTAATTTTCATTATTTTCATAAAAAAAATGCTAATAAATGCCACTTTGTATTTCCAAAGCCTTAGCCATTTCCTTACCCATTTCCTTAGCCATAAATTAATCACAAGTGTTTTCCATCACTATGTTTTTTCCCAACATTCAACTTATAATACATGTCCCATGACACAGTCTTATTTTAACTTTATTATTTTTTACATGGATTTTTGACCAAGGATGTTACAGTTTCGATATACTTGTATGTGGAGTGTTTTCCTATATACCCAAAGGTATGTATAATAATTTTTTGATATAGTCCAATGTACGTGGAAAACCAACCATCCCGAGATGTAACACTAACAAGTAATGATAACTCCCACGTTTAGAGACGCCAGATCACATCTTCTAGACTATACCAACTAAATGTGTCTTTACTTTTTCAAATGTTCCTTAGATTCTTTAATGTTTATCTTGATTATATTTTCAGTTTCAAGGATCGAAACGAATTCATCTAAACTCCTAAGATGAATCGAGCATGAGAAAAAACTCTTTTAATTCAATGAAGACCTAACTAAAGAAGGGAAGGAGTTTCAAATAATGATGCAGAAAACAATAACTTCCAAACAAGATCCTCAAATTAACTATTCCAATTCAAAATTTCAAACTTTAATGCATGAGAAAATTAATGTTTTTTTTTTTGTTTTTTGTTTTCTTTCAATTTGAAATGTAAGGAAGAATGAAAATATGACTAGATTATTGAATAAAACACAATTCAATCAGATTGCTACTATAATATGAAAAGTTATTTTAATGAATCAATAATAAATCCATATGTAAAAAGATCTAATTAACAAGAAAAAGGTAATTTCCTACCAAAGAGAAATCCAACTCAAATTTCACACAAACTGCTAGCTTTACAGAGAGTAAGACAGACCATAGACTCAGAAAACCACAGTAAACAAGACAAATTTCAAAGCAAGACAGGGAAGCACTAATTTTTTCTTTTTCTAGGCATCATTGTACTCAAGTTTTAAACACAAGTGTGATGGTTCATACTTAATTAATAGAAAAACCTCACTACAACGCAATATCACTGGATCATCATAATTTACAAGAAGAAAAACTACGCTGAGTCACACTTTCACAAAAGGAAAAATGCGATGACTTGCACTTTCACAGAAGGAAAAATGTGATGGGTCTGATATGCATGAAAATCAAGGAAAAAATCGTAATCAAGCTTGAAATACAACTTTCTTAAGTCAAAACACAGTCAGAACAAGACAAATAGTGTCGAATACAAAGGTCCTAAAGGATATGGCAAAGAAAAACACTACAAAACATCCCGTTCCCCTGTGGAGTTTCCAAGTTGTTTTATGGATAAATTCCTTATGTGGACAAAAGTAATCTCCCTAGACATAGTGGCTTAGTCAAGAAACAACCAAGAAAAAACTACAATTTTTTTCCTTAGACATGTTTTTTTCCTACCTGGAATCCAAGGCAAGCTTCCTTCTTCTCCCTGCTTGTTAGCTCCAACTCCAACTCCAATTTCTAAAAGTGGAACCTACAAATCATCCAATACAAGTAAGATAAAAAAACATATAAGATAACATATACAAAAAACTATAAACAAGAAGTCAAGGGTTCATGTTTTACATATTCATAATCAAGACATAATGTATAAGAGAAACAATGCACTTTTGTATTAATAATGGAAGGAAAAGATGACAACCTTTGTAGGCCTTGACCTTGTGAATATATCCCAACTATCTTTTCCTTCCTTTGCCACAATGGTAAACCTTTAATCACACATAAAGCACATGGATGGATCATGGACCTCTAAACACAAGTGGACAACATAAAGGTATAACCAGAGTCTCTAAAAGCTAACCCAGACTCTATGGTAGATGCTGAATTTATATGGTAAATGAGGTAGTTTTGGAATTAACATACTAGGGCTTAGGTGCACTTTAGAAGGACTTAAGAGATATGAAATAAGAGATAATACCTAATTACTAGGAGTTTGACATATGATCCAATAGTAAAGAGTTAAAACCACTCTCGAAGCTTCTAGAGAGAGAAACTTTGAAATTATTTTTTATTTTTTTCTCATTTGTAGGTGTTCATTCCACTTTTTTTGGGAAAGAAACCTATGCTAGCTAGCACAATTTTCATGTGTGAAACTTGCGTCATTGAAATCTACCTTAAGAACAAGTGTGATGATCCACAAAATTAGGGATTTTAGCCAATGTAATGCAAGATTCTTGTAACTTATGGAAATTGAATGATTTTTGGATTTGTAGAGATGATTGCAAAGTCTCAATGGATGAAGATAAATACAGGTTTAGGGCCATTTGTTTGGATGCAAAAAAATGAATTGTAACATGGTCCAGAAATCACTAACACCAAAACAAACCTAGATGCCTCCAACTTTATTCACCACATCCAGAGGAACTTACCTGTGTCCACCCATCATTCAAGAGTTCCAGGAGAAATCCCATCTCCACCCTTAAGCCTTGGTAATTTCCTGAGACCACCTCACCATGATCCAAAGTCTACTGACCATCCAAATCTTAAACCAACACAAGGCAGCCACAACAACATGGGTATCTAGGAAATGACAAGGCAATGTTGAAACCACTGTTAATCTAGGCAAATCTCGAGCCAATGATAAAAAAATAAAAAAATAACCACATGCAAGTACCATGCATCCAAAAATGAAAAAAGAAATCACAAATGCAACTTGTTACCTGCAAATTATCTTTGCAATAGCTGTTGATCCAACCTTCATTTCCACTGTCCTCTAATTCCTTGTTCTTTGCTTTCTTTCTCCAAGTCCAAGTGAATTCTAGAATGCTCTAAGTGTGCAAGAGTAAGAGTATGGAAGAAGATAGCGAAAACTAAACTGACAAAAGCTGTGAACTGTTTCTCTGATGCCTTTTTATCATTGATTTCTAGTCTCTTCCTTTCCTTTTCCCTTTCTTCTTAATCTTCTCTCTAATTTCCCTTGCATGCATATTTGTGTCTCTTCATCTCCCTTTCCTCCTATTTTCCTTTATTTCCTTAATTAAATTCCATTTATTTCTTTTTTTCCTTTGCCAATTTCCATAGCCATTATTAAACCACAAGTGATGCCCACTATAATGTTTACCCACCATTTAGCTTGGACTCTATGTCCCATGATGTTGTTTTCATTTTATTTACATGGAAAATCAACTAGGGGCTATTACAAACCCCTCCCCCTTGGGGGAACATAGTCCTGGGTATTCGATGAAACTTATGACTAGCAAAACATACTGCTGATGGAGCTTTATAATATGGATCGATGTATTATTTATAATAACAACTGCTGAAAACCATGACCAACATGAAAAGAATGACAAACATGACAAACATACTAGTTATTGGAGATTTACAACATAGATTGATGCGAATTTTACAATGACATACGTACATATATATACCAAAACTCATATACCAACACACCTGGTCACCTAACAAATAAGGAAGGATAAAATTACCACATCTGGTCAACCATCTCCCATGTAGCTTCATCGGGCCCAAAGTGCTTCCACTGCACTTTAACTTGCTCTATTGCTCTATTCTGAAACATGAGCTATTTTCACTACAATATGCATTGTGGCTCTAGCTGGAATTGTCCTTTTGGTTCCACCTGCAATATAGAACAATCAATCACATGATCAACATCTTGCACATATCTCTTAAGTAATGAAACATGGAAAACATCATGGAATCATTGTTCGCAGTAGTGCAAGTTGATAGGTCATTGGTCCAATGTTCTCGAGGATCTCAAAAGGTCCACAATACCGAGGTTCCAACTTGGCACATGACCCAATCCTCAAAGAGCTCCTCTTAGGCTTGATGTGCAAGTACACATGCTCCCCAACCTGAAACTTCTTGAATGCTCTATGCTTATATGCATAACTCTTCTGCCTGTTGTGCATTGTCTTCAAATTCCTTCTAATAAATTGCATCTCCTGCTCCATCTTATCTAACATATATGGTCCAATCAACAAAGTTTTCACTGGATCACTCCAAATGATGGGAGTATTTCAACTCTGACCTAGACAGCCTCAAATGGACTTATCTTGAAGGATTCTTGATACCCATTATTATATTCAAACTCTACCATTGGAAGATACTCCTCCTACTTCCTCTGCTGATGCATGACATACATCCTCAACATATGCTCAAGAATCCTATTAACCATATCTATCTGTAAATCTATATGTAGATGATAACCTGTGCAAAAAGTTAAATCTATCCCCAAGCCTTCAAACAACTCCTTCCAAAACTTGGAAGTGAACTTGGAATCTCAGTCCGATACAATCTTCTTGGGAACACCATGCAACATCACTATCTCCCTAATGAAGATCTCAACAACCTTACCAGTTGAATTAGTAGACTTCACTGCAATGAAGTGAGATACCTTACTTAGTCTGCCAGCCAAAACCATGATGGAATCATGTTGTCTCGACGTCCTCGACAAACTTGTAATGAAGTCCATGGAAATGACCTCCCATTTCCATTCTAGAATTTAAATAGAATATAACAAACCAACTGGATGATTACATTCAAATTTCACCTGTTGAGAGTCCAAGCACTTCTCAACAAACTCAACCACATCTTTCTTCAAATTCGGCCAATAGTACAACTTATTAATAGTTGTCAAAGTATTTTGGTATCCTAGGTGGCCTTGATATGGACATGAAACTCTTTCAAGATAAGATTCTTGAGCTCACTATTATCTGGTACATAGACATTTTTCTTAAATGTAACCAAGCCATATGTTGTGAGGTGATAATCCTCATCTCTATCACCCTATTGCAACCTATGCTTCAGTTGTTGGTACCTCTCATCATACTTCCCTGAGTGCATGATAATTTCTTGCAAATTTGTCCCATAAGAGATCACAACTAAAATATGATTCACCTACACTCTCCTACTCATATCATCTACAACCCTGTTCTCCTTTCAATTAATTTACCTCATCTCAAAGTCAAACTCACTGAGAGTAGCCAACCATCTAGCTTTCCTGGCATTCAGATTGGGTTGGTAAAAAAAGACCTCAGCCCATTATGATCACTCATTAGAACAAACCTCATTCCAAGGAGATAATGTCTCCACATCTTAAACACATGAATGATAGCTTCCAACTTAAGATCATGAGTCACATAGTTATTCTCATGCTCATTCAGTTTCCTTGATTCATAGAAAACTACTTACCCTTCCTGCATCAGGACCCCACCAAGTCCTTCATTGCATGCATATGTAAAAACAACAAATTCCTTATTAGGACTTGCAATTTTCAATACAAGAGCATTTGTCAGCAATTTCTATAATTGCTCAAAATTAGCTACACACTCCTTAGTCCATTCAAAATTATTTCCTTTACTTTACAAAGATGTAATATGATAGTTAATATTAGAGAAGTTCTTAATGAACCTCTTGAAACAACTTGCTAATCCCATGAATGATTTGACCTCATCCACATTCCTAGGAGTTGGCCACTACATGATAGCTTTAATATTTTTCAAGTCGACTGTTGTGCCTTCTTTGGAAACAACATTTCCTAAGTAATGAATTTGAGTATGAAAGAAACTATAATTTCTGAACTTGGCATACAATTGATTATTTCTCACCAATCTCAACACGACTACTAGGTGCTCTGCATGCTCTTCCTCATTCCTTGAATATACTAATATATCATCAACAAAGTCTATCACAAACTTGTCCAGATAAGGATGCAACAAATTGTTCATCAAACACAAGAAGGTGGTTGTGTAACAACCCTGGTGAAAATTTCATGTAATAAAAGTTAATAAAGGAAAAATAAGACCACATTTAAGGGACACTTATTCCAATATGAATGTTGGGAAAATATATCCTAGTGGGCATCAATGGATGTGTGTTTTGGCTAAGGAAAATTAGCAAAGGCTAAGGCAAAGACATTAAAAGGAAAAAATGCATTTTTGGCACATTTATTGATGAAATAAAGGAAAATAGGAGAAAAGTAAGGTGAAAGGTCATAGGTTCCACGTGAGGAGGAAATTTAAGGAAAATAATGGAAATTGAAGAACATAGAGGACTCATTAACAAAAATGCTTCTGAGGATCAGTTGGTAACCTTTTGTTAGTTCAAGTTTGGAGCTCTCTCATTATTCTCTCTCTCTCTCTCTCACTCTTGGTCACATAGCATTTTCTTAGAACACTTTAGCCTTTGATCAAGGAAGGAAAAGAAAGCAAAGGGAAAGGAAGGAAAGCAAGGATAAAGGAAGAAGAGAAAGATCAAGTAACTTCAGTAGGAATACTTATAGGTAACCTTTTGCATGTGTGATTTCCTAGCTGGTTTGGACATGCATGGATTTGCATGTTGGTGTATGGTTATCTTGCTGTCAGTGGCATGGTTTTTCCGGGTTATGACAATGGTTTTCAACCTAGCCTTGAATTTTTCTAGATGCCATGGTATGTTGGGATGTTTCTCTCGGTTTTGAGCTTTGGTCTGCCAGATGGATTTTAGAATCGGGGGCAGAGGTGGTCTTAAGTTTCATTCTGAAAGGCATAGGAATCCCTTGATCAGTTTTGGTGGGATCCACGGTAAAGCCTAAGGGAGGAGTCTCGGTTTAGGGCCTAGTGATCTGTGTTTGGATTGCAGTAAAGCCTGAGAGTATGGTCTCAATTTAGGGCCTAGTGATCTAGGATTGAATTGCAATAAAGTCTGAGAGATAAGGACAAGGAAATTTCCTCAAGGATAGCGATGGATTCTGGATGGAATACCAAGTTCGGTTCGGTTGTGATCAGAGCACCAGTCTTGGTGTGATCATGGTTTGCTGAGGGTGGAGGTGGTTTAACCTATGGATTCCCTTGGTTTTTCTTGGATTGGTTGTTTTATGAGATCTGAAATTCATGCTTGGAATATGTCACGGGGGTGATTGGCTGAAACATAGGTTTGATTCAGCCATGTCTATGGCCGGGTGGTACGTGTAGGTCCCGAACCTGGTCGGATTTTCCTATGATTAATAAAAGTTAAGTTCTCTTAATTTTGCATTGATTTATATGTGGATTTAATGGATGTTGTATCTTTGATATTTATATGGTTTAATGCTGGCTATAAGCATGGTTTTGTGACTGGTTCATGTCATGGTTATTGCATGTATTTACTTGTGATTGTTAAATGGATGGATGAAGAACTAATTGATGATATAATAGTCCAATGGAGAAGGAGGTGATACTTCTAGTTATGTTTCATGAGTTATTTCAATCATTTATGCTCTGTCTTGTATCCTAGACCTATAGGTTTCATTGATGCCAAGTGTTTGACAAAATGTTATTCCCGGTTGGGGATGCTCAGGCCTAGTCTTGAGGTTGCTTTTTTATTTACGATCATTGCTATCATGTCTCTGATAGATTCTGAAGGTTGTAGAAAGTTCTAGGTAGAGGTGGAGAATTTGGGCTAGAAAAGTGGCTCAAATCTCAGGGTCGTTGGCATAGGTCTGCTGAGAAAAGTGCATAGTCACTAGCACAAAGGAGGCCTACGAGAGAGACTTTGAGTTGTTGGTCGCTGTCTTGCATATAAAATGAGAGTGGCTCTGGGTTAAAAGGCTTAAATCATTAGTGGGACTCAAGGACAAGCTGTCTTACTTGTCGACATGTCTCTTAAGGGTGTTTTGCTGATGTGGATGGGTTTGTTTGATATGTTTTGTCGATTCCATTTCCTTAGGGTCACCTAGGAGATCGAATCCCTTAGTAACCTCTCTCATCACATGTTTTCCCGACTAACTAGCTGCATGGGTGGACCTAGGAGGAGGGGGTGTTACATATTGGTATCAGAGGGTGTTTGTGCTCTCCTTGGGTGAAAGTGATTGGTCATGCATGCATTTCAGTTGCATGTGTGTATCTTACACTTACATTCCATGTGCTTATTGCATTGCTTCATGTTGATCATGATTATAGTAAGGTTGTCTTGAGGAGATTCATGTGCTTTTGTGGGATGCATCATTGGAAGTTTATGATTGGTTGCATATGGTTATATGTATCTTGATTACATCCTTGTATGTCAGGTGAATTATTGAATGTTTTGATTACATGTTTAAGTCTTGTAGGCTGATTACAAGAAATGATCACATATTCTTGACTACATGTGTTATGTGTATGTGTAGTTGATTACAAATTGCTTATGCATGTTGATAGTTACATGTGGAAATGGGTGCTATGGAGTAGTGGTTGTTGTCATGCATAAGGTCATAACATGCATTGTTGATATGGCCTTGCATTGATGACTGGACCCTAGCTAGAATGATGTTTATGCATTGATTCACTTATTTCATATATGTATATATGATGTTATGATTATGTTATACATGTATCACATTGATTTGATGATCTTGCAGGCAAGGTATCCTCCCCGAATTATGCTAAGGTATGTTGGTTTCTTGTGGTTTGGTTTAGCTAACATAGTATGCCTTGCGGGAAAGAGATCAGACGTCTAGCAAGGAGGTAGACTACATAGAATATCCCTATGCATCAGATGGGCAGCGTGGTGTGGGGAATTCTTCTAACTTGGCGGACACATTGAGAAGCTTGAAGGAAGAGATAAGGAGTTGAAAAGAAGAAACATGCAGAGGTGAATGTGATACTACTTCAAATATTTTCAGATTTGTAGCAACAAGGACCACTTCAGATCAGCCATGGACATGAGGACAAAACTAATGGGGCATATGGCATTAGGTCTCCTAGTAGACATAGGTAATATAGATTTGACATGATTAGAGATCGTAGGATGTTGGACACTATGGATAGGAGAAGTGACATGCACATATATTACACTAGTTCTGGTTTTGATAGGCATCATGATCGTCATTGTCATCATCCTTATAGGAGGAGTGAAAGGGGACACTTTCCAGATGATTTTAAGAAAGAAAAGCCACTTATCTTTGATGGATAAATGAAGAAATCGCAAGATGCAGAGGCTTAGATGCTCAGTATGAAAAAATTATTCCGATTGCATGATTATTTTGAAAACATGAAAGAAAAGATAGCCACTTTCAGTCTCAAAGGTAAAGTGGATATCTGGTGGGAAGACGTGCAGAATGTAAAAGATATACATTAGGAGGATTTGACTTGGCATGCATTTGAAAGGCTCTTCAAGAAGAATTACTTGTCAGAGAGGTACTATGATGATAGAGCTACGACATTTTATGAGTTACAGATGGGTTCTATGAAAAATGATGAATATACTAGCATATTTTTGGAGCTCTTGAGATATGTGCCTTACATCAGGGAGGAAAAGGCCAAGGTTCAGAGATTCATTAGTGGATTTCCAATTGCATATAGAGACTCGATTGAGTTCGATGAGCCTAGATCGTTGGAGGACGCCATCCGAAATTTGAAGCATTGTTATGATCAGTCGAAGCACAAAGTTAAGCCCAAGCATGAATTGAAAATAAATTAGAAAGCTAAAGGAAAATGGCCACCAAAGAGAGGAAGACCTCAAGATGCAAGTGAAAAAGAAAATGCAGTTCCTTACAAGAGATTCAATGCAACTGAGAAAGGACATGGAGAGAAGCAATCTAGAGGCGGTGGTATGGAACCATTGCAGTGTTGGATATGTGGTAAGGATCATCGTAAGAGGGATTTTCTGCAATATCAGAGTGGTAATAGAACCCATAGCTATAGTGCTCAGGAGGCGCATACAGTTGGTGATGTTGGTCATAGCATTCCTCGTATCTATGTAGCTATGCATAATACACAAGTAGATCATCAGGCATCGATCATTGAGATGGATGGTAAGATTTGTGATCAAGTTGTTTCTAATTTGATTGATCCTAGATCTAACTATAGTTATACTGATCCTGACATGGTGGATAAGTGTGGTTTGAGAAAAGAAGTGCATGTAGAATCTTGGTTGGTACAATTGGATACAGGTATGAAGAAGTGAGGTCACCATTGGGTAAGATATTGTGCATTTTAGTTAAATGGTATGCCTACAACAACACATTTGAATGTATTTCCATTGGGATTGTATAGTATGATTTGGGGTATGGATTGTCCATACCTTCAAAAAATAAAAGTGGATTGTTTCGACAAGGCCATTGAGTGTGTGTGTGATAGTGGGGAAAGAGGACTTTGTAGGGGAAGAAGAAGCCTACATCAGTGAGGATGGTTACTACTATGTAGGCTAAGTGTAGCTGTAGAAAAGTTTGTGTGATGTTCGGAGTACACATTTCTAGTGACAAGGGTAAGGAGGTTGAGGATGTCGATGTGTCGACCAGGTACCCAGTTTTGTAGTAGTTTCAAGATGTATTTCCTGAGGACATTTCAAAGTTTCCACCTCACAGGGAGGTACATGTTTCTATTGATTTGGTGCCAGGGGTAGCTCCAACATCAAAAGCACCTTATAGGATGAGCACAACTGAGTTGGTAGAGTTGAAGTTGCTCCTGAAGGAAATGTTGGACAAAGGATATATCGGACCTAGTGTATCGCCTTGGGGCACACTAGTGTTGTTCATAAAGAAGAAAGATGGTGCTCCTATATTTTGCATTGACTACAGACAGCTGAACAAGGTAACAATAAAGAATATGTATCCTTTGTCGAGGATTGATGATATTTTTGATCAGTTAAAGGGAGTAGCAATGCTCTAAGATCGACTTAAGATCCGGATACCATTAGGTATGCATCAAGGAAGAGGATATCTTCAAGAATATGTTGAGGACCAAGTATGGGTATTATGAGTTTGTTGTTGTTACATTCGATTTGACTAATTCTCTAGCTACATTCATGTGTTTGATGAATAGTGTGTTGCATCCATATTTGGATAAGATTTTTATTATATTCATTGATGACAAACTGGTATATTCTAATATGAGGAAGAACATGCCGAACATTTAGCAACAATGTTGAGATTGCTAAGAGAGAATCAATTGTGTCCTAAACTTAGCAAGTGCAGCTTCTTTCAGACAGAGGTACATTATTTGGGGCATGTTGTCTCCAAGGATGGGATAATAGTGGATCCAAAAACGATATGGGCTATTATGGAGTGGGAAGCTCCTAAGAATGTAGATGAGGTGAGATCATTTATGGGATTGGTAGGTTACTATAGGAGGTTCATCAGGAACTTCTCATGCATTGCATATCCTATCACATCATTGCATTGGAAAAGTAGGAAGTTTGAATGGACATAAGAATGTGAGGCTAGTTTTGAGCAGCTTAAGTAGTTGTTGACACATGCACCAATGCTAAAGATTGAGGACCCGAACAAGGATTTTGTAGTGTGTAAAAATGATTGCAAGAGAGGTTTGGGTGGAGTTCTCATGCAAGAAGGGCAGGTAGTGTGAAATGAGTCACAAAAATTGAATGAGTACGAGAAGAACTATCCAATACATAATCTTGAGCTAGTAGCAATTATACATGCATTGAAGATGTGGAGACACTATCTTCTTGGCAGGAGGTTCACATTGATGAGCGATCATAGTGGGTTGAGGTATTTGTTTGATCAGCTGAATTTGAATGCCAGATAAGCTAGATGGTTAGCTACCCTTAGTGAGTTCAACTTTGGGAGCAGATATATCAAAGGGAAGGAGAATCGGGTTGCAGATGCTCTTAGAAGGAAGGTATAGGTAAATCATATAGCAACTATGAGCTCTTATGGGATAGAGTTATAGGATAGGATCGCAGGCAGGTTAGCGGGATGACAAATACATGGAGATTATACACAGGTTACAATAGAGCATAGGTACAAGTACAAGTGCAGGTACAGGTACAACTATAGGTGATCAGGATGTAGACTATCGTCTCATGGTAGATGGTTTGGTGAGATTTAGAGACAAGATCTATGTATTGAATTTCAGTAAGCTCATGAAGCTTATCTTGAGGGAAATTCATGCCAAGTCATACTTGGGTCATCTAGGATATCAAAAGAGGTTGATGGCAGTAAAGAAGTTCTACTATTAGCTGAATCTGAATAAGGAAGTGGAAGCGTTCATGGCTAGATGTTTACATTGTCAACAAATAAAGGTGAAATGTAAGCATCTAGGCGGTTTACTACAATCTATAGCAATTCTGGAATGAAAATGGGAGGTCATTTCCATGGTTTTCATCACAGATCTTCCGAGGATAGTAAAACAACAAGATTCTATTATGGTCATGGTTGAAGAGTTGAGCAAGGTAGTTCACTTCATTCTAGTAAAGACTAGATATTTAGCTAGTGAGGCAGCATAGGTGTTCATCAGAGAGATAGTGAGACTGCATGGTGTTCCAAAGAAGATTATGTTGGACAAGGATGTGAAGTTCACTTCCAAATTTTGGAAGGATTTATTTTCAAGATTGGGCACAGAGTTGGCCTTCAGCATAGCTTATCATCCATAGACAGATGGACAGACATAGAGGGTAAACATGATATTAGAGGATATGTTGAGGATGTATGTGGTGCACCAACATAAGAAATGGGAGGAGTGTCTTCCATTGGTTTAGTTCGCATACAACAATGGTTATCATAAGTCATTGAGGATGAGTCATTTTGAGGCATTGTATGGGCGGAGTTGCAACACTCCCATCAGCTGGAGTGATCCAGTGAACGGGGTACTTATTGGATTTGACATGTTGGTAGACATGGAGCAGGAAATGCAGGTTATAAACAAGAATCTAAAGGCAGCACAAGATAGAAAAAATATTTATGCTGATCAACATAGGGTGTTCAAGGAGTTTTAGGTTGGGGAGCATGTGTATTGGCGAATCAATCCCAAGAAAATCTCTTTGAGGATTGGTTCATGTGACAAGTTGGCACCACGGCATTGTAGGAATTTCAAGATCCTTGAGTGGATTGGACCAGTGGCATATCGACTTACACTACCTCCAACAGTGAAAGTCCATGATGTTTTCCATATTTCATTGCTTAAGAAGTATATAAAGGATGTTGAACATGTTACTGATTGGTTTGTATTATAGGTGGAGCAATAAGGAGAGTTCCAGTCAAATCCTGAGTGCATATTAGAGCAGAAACATCTCATGCTCAGGAACAAATCCATAGAGCAAGTTAAAGTGCAGTGGAAGCACTTAGGGCCTGAAGAAGCTACATGGGAGATGATGGATTAGATGTGGGCCCTGTATCCTTCATTGTTTTCCAGTTGAGGCAAATAAATTTTGGTTTGATGTTGGTATATGTTTTGCTGATATTTTGGCATATGTATGCATGTGTATATGGATGTAAATACCACCATGAGTAAAGTTATAAAGCTCCAATAAGCGACACGGGGTCATATTATTATGGTTGTTATATTGTCATGTTGTTATGATGTTTTTCTTTTGAGCAGGTCTTTCATTGTAAATAATACAAATAGCTAAGTTATAAACCTCCATGCGCAATATGTTTTCCTTTTAGTGGCTTCGCTAAGGTCTTGGTGTGGTTTAACACCAAGGATGGTGTTTAGGGGGGAGGGTTCTGTAACATCCCTGGTGAAAATTTTATGTAATGAGAGTTAATAAAGGCAAAATATGACCACAGTTAAGGGACACTTATTCCAAATTGAATGTTGGGCAAAGATATCCTAGTGGGCATCATTGGATGTGTGTTTTGGCTAAGGAAAATTGGCAAAGTCTAAGGCAAAGGCATTAAAAGGAAAAAAGACATTTTTGGAAAATTTATTAATGAAAATAAAGGAAAATAGCAGAAAAGTAAGGTGAAAGGTCATAGGTTGCATGTGAGGAGGAAATTGAAGGAAAATAATGGAAAATGAAGAAAATAGAGGCCTCATTAATAAAAAGGCTTCTCAGGATCAATTGGTAACCTTTTGTTAGTTCAAGTTTGGAGCTATCTCATTATTCTCCCTCTCTTTATCACTCTTGGTCACATAGAGTTTTCTTGGAGCACTCTAGCTTTGGAGCAAGGAAGGAAAAGCAAGCAAAGGGAAAGGAAGGAAAGAAAGGATCAAGGAAGAAGAGAAGGATCAAGCAGATTCAACAGGGATACTTGTAGGAAACCTTTTGCATGTGTTATTTCCTAGTTGGTTTGGACATGCATGGATTTTCATGTTGGTGTATGGTTCTCTTGTTGTCGTTGGCATGGTTTTGTCGGGTTATGACAATGATTTTCAGCTTAGCCTTGCCTTTTTCTGGATTCCATGGTACGTTTGGATATTAATCTCGGTATTGAGCTTTGGCTTTCCAGATGGATTCAGAATCCGAGGCAGAGGTGGTCTCAAGTTTCATTCCCAAAGGCCTAGGAATCCCTTGACCGGTTTTGGAGGTATACATGGTAAAACCTGAGGGAGAAGTCTTAGTTTAGGCCCTAGTGATCCAAGTTTGGATTGCAGTAAATCCTAAGAGACTGGTCTTGGTTTAGGGCCTAGTGATCTGGGATTGGATTGTGGTAAATTCTGAGAGACAATGAGACAAACAATTCCTCAAGGATAGTGATGGATTTCAGATGGCATTCCAAGTTTGGTTCGGTTGTGATCAGAGCATGGATCTTGGTGTGATTATGGTTTTATGAGGGTGGAGGTGGTTTAATCTCTGGATTCCCTTGGTTGTCCTTGGATTGGTTGTTATATGAGATCTGACATTCATGCTTGGAATATGGCATGGGGGTGACTAGCTGAAAGAGAGATTTGGTTCAACCATGTCTATTGTCAGGTGGTATGTGGAAGTCCCGAACCTGGTCGGATTTTCCTATGATTAATAAAAGCTAGTTCTCTTACTTTTGCACAAATTTATATATGGATTTAATAGCTGTCATATCTCTGATATTTATATGGTTTAATGTTGGTAATAAGCATGGTTATGTGACTGGTTCATGTCATGGTTATTTAATGTATTTACTTGTGATTGTTAAATGGATGGATGCAAGACCTAATTGATGATATAATAATCCAATGGAGAAGGAGGTGATCCTTCTAGTTATGTTTCATGAGTTCTTTATGTAATTTATGCTTTGTCTTGTATCCTCGACCTGTAGGTTGCATTGCTGCCAAGTGTTTGACAGAATGCCAGTCCCAGTTTGGGATGCTCGGGCCTAGTCCTGAGGTTGATTTTTTTCATTTATGATCATCATTATC
This sequence comes from Pinus taeda, assembly GCA_000404065.3. Classification (NCBI taxonomy): domain Eukaryota; kingdom Viridiplantae; phylum Streptophyta; class Pinopsida; order Pinales; family Pinaceae; genus Pinus; species Pinus taeda. The sequence goes on along the minus strand of APFE031740452.1, from coordinate 147,726 downwards.
ATGTCTTTTATGTATTCTAAAGGTTGTAGAAATTTCTGGGCAGAGGCCGAGATTCTATGCTATAAAAGTGGTTCAAATCTCAAGGTTGCTGACACAAGTTTGCTGAGAAAAGTCCACAGTTACTGGCATTGAGGCCTATGAGAGTGACTTTGAGTTGCTGGTTGTTGTCTTGCATATAGCATGAGAGTGACTCTGGGTTAAAAGGCTTAAATCATCAGTGGGACTTAGGGATAGGCTGTCTGAGTGGCTGACATGTCCCCTGAGGGTGTTTTGCTAATGTGGATGGGTTTGTTTGATATGTTTTGTTGATTCCGTTTCCTTAAGGTCACCTAGGAGATTGAATCCCTTAGTAACCTCTCTCATCACAAGTTTTCCTGACTGGATGGTTTCTTGGGTTGACTTGGGAGGAGGGTGTGTTATAGGTTATAACATTAGAAAGACCAAAAGGAACCACCAAAAACTCATAATTCTCATACCTTGTATGGAATCAAGTCATGTAGATGTCTTTTTCTTTGATGTGCACCTAATGATATCTTGATCTCAGATCAATCTTTGAGAACACTGCTACTCCCTTCAATTTATCAAACAAATCATTAATCTGTGGAAATGGATACCTTCTTTGATGGTCACCTTATTTAGCTACCTGTAATTAATGCACAACCTAAGAGTACCATCCTTCTTCCTTACAAACAATACTAGTGCATCCCAAGGTGACACACTTGGCCTAATGTATCCATTATTGAGCATTTCCTTAAGTTTCAACTTCAATTACACCAACTCCAGAGTGCTCATCCTGTATGATGCCTTAGGTGATTGTGCTTCTCTTGGTATAAACTCAATATAAAATCACACCTCTCTATGAAGAGGAAACTATGAAATATCTGTAGGAAACACATCATGAAACTGCTGCAAAATAGGATACCTCTTTAGGATTTCATTATTGTCATCCTCTTTTCACTAGAAATATGAACTACAAACAATACACATCCTCCTTCAACCGTGCTTTTCCCATTTAGCTGTAACCATGCTCACTTATGTGGGCTTCTTCTTTCCTCGCAAGACTCTCCTTTCCCCATCATCATCTAGGCACTAAATAGCTTTGTCATAGTAGCCCACCTTGGTCCTGTGAATGAACAACCAATCCATTCCCAAAAACATACTATATGAACCCAAAGTAAGAAAATTTAGCTGCGCTGAGGTGGACATACCATTTATCTCAAATGCACAAGATCTCACCCAATGATGAAATCTTCTCTTGGCCTGTGTAGCCAACTGTACCAACCAAGGTTCTGAATGCACTTCTTTATTCAAGCAACACTTATCCACAAGTTCAGGACTCATATATCTATAATTCGATCCAGGATCAATAAAAATATACAAAAATTGATCACAAAGCTTAACTTCCATCTCAATAATGGATTCCTGATGATCAACCTTCCTGCAATACACCACTGCATAAATCCGAGGAATACTATGATCAACCTCCCCAACTTTCTGTGCCTTTTTAGCACTATAATTCTGAGGCTTGCCTCCCTAATGTTATGGACAATCTCTCATATGATGCACTCCACCACAAGTGCAACACCGTAAAGGCTTCCTGCCATCATCTTTGTTATGCTTCTCCTCAGGTTGAGGCACATGTCTTCTCTCAGTTGCATTGAACTTCTTATGAGGTCCCACATTCTCCTTGTCGCATGCATCTTGAGATATTCTTCACTTCTTAGGCCATTTTCCTTTTGTCTTCTCATTACCGTTATAGTCACGCTTGTACTTAGGCTTGTGCATAGACTGCTCATAACAATTCTTTAGCTTTCCGATGACTTCCTCCAATGATCGAGGCTCATCATACTCAATCCAATCCTTGAATTCTAATGGAAGTTCACTGATGAACCTTTGGGCCTTTTTCTTCTCATCCTTGAGGTAGGGAACATACCTCAACAACTCTATAATATTGGTCATATACTGTTCATCTTTCATGGAATCCATCTTCAACTCATAGAATTCCTTAGCCTTCCCGTCATAATATCTATCAGACAAGTAGTTCTTACTGAAGAGTCTTTTAAAATCATGCCAACTTAGCTCCTCTTTCCTAATGCCTCTGACCTGCTTAACATCTTCCCAATATATATATTCTTTTCCCTTGAGGCTAAATATAGCTACTTTGGATTTCATGTTTTTTGAATAATCATGCAATCTGATGAACTTATTCATCCCAAGCAGCCAATGGCCATGCTTCCACATCTTCAAACTTCTTCACATCCCCATCAAATATAGGAGACTTGGATTTCTTGAAATCATCTGGAAAGTACCCCCTCTTAGTCCTCATGTAAGGATGATGGCAGTAATGATGACGTTATCTCTCAGAACTAGATTTGGAATAAAATCCATGATTGCTATCCTGCCTGTCAGGTGTATCCAAATATCTTCCACCTCTAACTATATCATCTCTGTCTATCAGGTATCTCCTTTGAGACCTACTATCATATGCCCCATTTGTCTTCTACTCCTAGCTATCTCCATGAATGTTCCCCAGTTGTCCCTAATTTTGAAAATTCGTAATGCTATGAAGAATCATTCCATTTCTTATGATTTATTTTCTTGAGCTCTAGAAGGCCTTTCCTATGCCTCAATCAACCTGTCATTATCTTCCTTGTAACATCTATTTTTTACCTTCAAAATTCTCAGTGTATCTGCTAAATCAGGAGAGTACGCTTCTCCTTTCTGCTCAACTGACCTTTCCCATTCCACTGATTTCACATCATGCATGTAAGGGGAGTCATGTGAACTGTATTCCACCACTATGCTCTTTATCTCTGATCTTCTATTTCTTGCAAACATACCATGTCAGATAAACCAAATATAAGACAATCAAATCACACATGAATGTATCTTAGGGGAGGCTATTGCATCTACATAGGCCTATCCATTTTAGCGTGATACAACATTACAAGCATATAAATTCTTACTTAAATATCATAACCATAAACATAAAAATGCATGCATAAAAAACACATTAAAAAATAACACGCATGCATAACAATCACATTTAACCCATCCGGTTTGAGTGTTTGAACCTGGAATCTCTGATACCACCCTATAACACCCCCTCCCATATTTACCCACTTTTACAAGCTCTATAGGGTAAACATTAGTAGAGTGTCACTATGATATTGACATCCCTTAGAGACTATAAACCTCTCGGGAGGTTGACAGCCACCCCAGGTGGCCAATCCCTAAACTAGAACTCATTTTCTCTAGCTTAACTCCACAACCAGACTCATAGCACAACATCCATATGGTCGAGAGCCTATAACCGTACCCACAAGCCTGTCTCCATGCAATTATGACCCAAAGTCCCCCATTCTGGGCATGCAGTGGTGAGATCTATGCCACTTTTTCAAGATAGGCTTCATACCACTACCTAGAACTGCCTGTAACTTTCCAGAAACATAAGTAAGATAATAAGAATTCCAACCATTCAAAACTTGAGCAAGATCTTGACCTTGACATGCCTAATACATGATAGAAATTTAGTTAGACATATGATAAACATAGAAGCTATAAGTCATGAATGCATATTTGATCATAAAATTCTAAAATACATCAAAGAATTGTCAAGAAGGTCCAATTCCCTCTCAAGGTAGCTGTAACAACACTTTTTAGCCCATGAATTCATCAATCATTCAATAACTTGTCAAATCATGAACAAGATTCATATCAAGAGCACACCATATAATCATGCATATAACCGACATATAAATAACATATAATCCATAACAAATCAGCCACAAGATCAACATAATAACCAACACAAGTTCTTATCAAGAACAATAAGAACATAACTTATATTAACATATGAAACAGACAACCAAGTTAGAGACTTCCACATACCACCTGACCATATATTGGGCTGAAACAAATATCTCTTTTAGCCAAACACCCCCATGCCATATTCCAAGAATGAATGCGAGATCATATGGTTAAGCCAAAATAGAACCAGCTGGGGCTTCCAGAGGCCAAACCACCTTAACCCTCTACCAAAATGATTTTACCTAAACCGGTCCAAAAATCACTAACACCAAAAACAATCTTGGATGCCTTCAACTTTATTCACCACAGGCAAAGGAACTTTCCTATCTCCACCATTTCTTCAAGATATCTAGGAGAAATATCGACCCTTGGGAATTTCTTGAGACCACCTGACTAGAATCCAAATTCTACCAACCATCCAAAGCTTAAACCAACACAAGGCACCCACAACACCGTGTCTATCCAGAAAATGGCAAGTAAAGGCTGAAATCACAATCAATCTAGGAAAACCTCATGCCAAAGACAACAAAATAATGAAAGAACCACATGCAAGTACCATGCATCTAGAAACCAACAAGGAAATCACACATGCAACCTGTTATCTGCAAAGTATCCCTACTGTAGTTGCTTATCCAACCTTCTTTTCTGTTGTCCTCCATTTCCTTGCTTGTTCTTTTCTTGCTTTCTCCAAGTCCAAGTGAATGCTAAAATGTTGCAAGAATGCTCTAAGTGTGCAACAGTAAACCCCATGATTCCCATTGAGGAAGGAAGACCAGGAGGATGTGGAAAGAAGAAGGCACGAAGAGTGAATGAAGGAGCTGTAATCCATGTCATATGGCGGAAAGGACCCCCTCCCCCCGCCCCCCCCCGCCCCCCCACCACACACACATATATATTAATTTTGAGTTGTCCTAGAAGGTGATCCCTGGGCAGAGGGAAATACGAAGTATTTGAAAGCTCTGGGGAAGGCCTATTGAGAAACGTGTCAAGCAATGAGAATAAAGCGTATAAAAGTTTCAATATATATAGTGAGACTTTAATTTTAATTGTAGATACGCTCGACTCACGTGGTTTTGGCCTATGACCTTATTAAAATATTTATTGTTATGTATAAAATAAAGCCTAAGGTTGAAAATTACTAATAAATAATAAAATTAAGGGTTTTTAAAGTTCTTTAAAAGGATCTTAAAGACAATTTTAAACTTAGAAGTTTAAAAAGGGTTTCCATTTTTATTATTATAATATAAATACAAATTGGGGGTTGTTGTTTTCCACAATAGAATGATACCACACAAAAAGCATTTGATGCTTTAAAAAAGGTGTCAATCCACACTCGATTGCTACACCCCCAAGATTATCATTGGGATTATTTTTTATACTTAGCCGATTTACACAATACCAATGCCATGATGCTTGTCTAAGAAGATGATTCACATAGTAAATATGTGATTTACTATCTCAATAGGAACCTCACTACTTCCAAACATAAATATTCACATGTGGAGAAACTGGAATTGGTAGTTGTACAAGCTTCCCAACCGTTTCGTCACTATATTCTATTACACAAAAATACCATAATTTGTGATTACAACCCCATGCAAAACATTGTTACATGACAATTGCTAGCGTAAAATACTCTAGATGTACTGTTATACTACAAGAGTTTGATTTGCAATTCATTAAATCCAAATCTAAGAAATCATTGATATTTGCTTAATTTATTTGTGCCCTTCCCTACACTTAAACAAAATCTATAACAAAATATTCTATCCTTGACGAATCTCTTTTTTTGATTAGTTCTTCCAATCCCTAGTATGGAGATATCATTGTCTATCTCCAAACCCAAAACTTTTGGCTCCCTATTACTTCTATCGAGGAAGAATGTCTTTTGTATTTAGCAAGGTTAGATGAAACTCATCGTGGCATCACTTTGGCTTATGAGGCCCACAAGAAGCGTGTTTAAGCTTATTATGATAAAAATTTAAACCTCGAGTCTTTTCTTAAGCTAACTTGGTCCTTGTGTATGAAAAAGAACATGATAAGTTAGTAGTCGATAAGTTTGATCCCATCTGGCATGGCCCTTATATCGTCAAACGAGTATTAGAAAAAGGTGCATATGATCCATTTGATTATGATGGAATTCCTTTAGGAGGGACCGAAAATGGGCTTTACCTTAAAAGGTACTATGCTTAGAATATTTCTACATAAGTACTTTGTATATTGTTGTACCATATTTTTTTGTGCTACAATTTTTTTTTTTTTTGCAAATGGTTTCTGTCCTTCGCTGCTTGTCTTGCATTGTCCTTGGTTTGCAGATGTTAGTGTTCCCTTCACCCTACATTAGATTTTTTGATGGTTCTAGCCATATTACTCAGAACCTTGCATCTATTGCATTGGAAATCTATACTCCTACTGATGAGTTGGTGAGTTTACATGGTATATTCTTTGAACTACAACTAACAATATTGAAGAGTATAATGCAGTCATTGAACTATTATCCAATGCCATTTCTCTTGGTATTCACATTTTAGTTGTTTGAATTGATTCTCAACTCATAGTGCTACAATTAAGTAATGTTTATCCCGTCGAAAGTTCTACTCTTCTACGATTATATTTAAGGATTTGTATCTTGGAATGAGAATATGACTATCTAGAATATCAACAAATTCTAAGAAATATTAATACATTAACAAGCACTCTAGCCAATTATGTATTAGATAGACATTTGTGAAATTTGTATATTCCAAACATTAACACATCTCATAATTTGTAAATTCCAAAAATTAACACATCTCATAAGATAATACCCAAAATAGAAACCAATTTTCATTAATAGTTTTACAATTTTTTTTTTCAAATGTGTTGAGACAACACAAGGCCAATCAATTTTATATATCAATACATGCTCATAAAACAAAAATATATCTGTAATACATCTAATTATCCCTAGGTTCATTATGCTCATGGTAGCAAGTTATTACTAGAGCCACTCATAGAAGAAAATGACTTATCCGCTCTAATACCCCAACTGTATGGTGTTGATATCACCAAGGCACATTGTCTATATGTGCATTTTCTATACCCTGAGTAGGAACCTCAAGGGTTTTCTCCATATCTTGGAGATTTTCTTTTACTTCATGGTCATAATCACCTAATCCACCTTGTTGGCCCTGCTTATGGATTGGTGACATCCCAGCTAGCCGAATTGGTCCAGTATCTGCATGTCAAAACGATATTAGTCTTAACACAATAAAAGAAATTAAAAAAAAAAATCAAAATTAAAAATTCCTTTTTAATTGAGGCATCCCACTAGACTCCCTTGGGAAGATCTAAATTCATATTTCCTCATAAATTTGTTCCTGCATATAGAAAATCCTTGATCATGAATATTTGGCTCCACAACCATCTAAAAAATGCGAGACCAAATGAGGAGATATGACTGCCTCCATGGCATGCCATCAACTCAAACCATCTCATAATGAAAGGTACTCTCAGTGCAATGTCATCCACCTTTGTCCCTTTTGGATGCATCAAGGAAACCCTTTCTAGGAAAAAGGAGACCAAAATTAACCCATAGCCTAATTTCTTTAGTTGACCTGTCCTACACTTAGTCAATTTATCCTTCACATTTATTAAAATACCTTCACACCAGTTGAAAATTGTAGGTTCCATACACTCCAATGAATATTTCATTTGTTGTTTCGTAGCCAAATGTGGAGTTGCACTTCCTCCTATGCGAGTTATTCAGAACGAAACAATTCTCAATGGAAGATCGATTACATTCTATATTGGAAATTTTCCACTACTTTTTTTTGTTCCCGCAGAAAAATACTAGGAGATATACTTATTGGTAGTTTCACCACCTCCCCTTGAAGTGGCTAGTGAAACTCAGGCTCCTCTTCTTGAGTGTAGAATTTTCTCTACAAATCAGCTAGCTCACTAATGTCATGTAGAAATTTCACCTACAGATAAAACTAATATATGCAATGTACTAAAGCATAACACTATATATACATCTACCATAAACTTTGCGGAAGCTTAATTGAACATGAGCAACATCAACCATGAACATATATAACTGAGAATGAGAAGTAATCAACCATAACACAGAAGATATAACCTGGGGAAAGCACCAACCTAAAACCCCATCTCTGTATTATCAATCAAGTGGAAATCCTCAACATCATACAAAAAGAATCAGCTCAAAAGCTATCTTGCACTCTCTGTACTCTGATGATAAAGCTCATGGACTACCTAGGCCTGAATATATAGGCTACACAAGTCCTCCAAGCTCCTATTTCCTTGTGCAGTTTTCATTGGGGTCCAATGTCATAACATGTGTGAATTGGCCACATCATACCTGCTGTAACCTCAAGTCCAACTACGTAATCCATAAGGAATAATATTCCTTCTGCATGCAAGGAATATTCACCAAGGAATATCCTAGCAACTGATAGTACACTATCCCTCCATTTGATCTCAACTGGGTCTCTGTATGAACTGACATGCATGAGTTATCCATGAGTGAATATGCATTTATCTGAAAATGCCAGTTGTTACATGCATGCAAGAATTAACTAACTGAACTCTCATTAATTTAACAAACTGTTAAATTAATCTAACTGGACTTGACTAAGTTAAACTAAGTCAACTGATTACAACTCAATATTAAAACTCATCCTTATCTCTTTAACTGAAGGATAAATTCCTCAATTAATAGATAAACTGTTGCATGTCCTCACATAGACTTCATGTTTTATTTTTCACAACTAATTAACTCATGGAGAATTAATTAATTTATTTTCAAACAGTTGTTAATTTCAAATTCGAATTTTACTTCCTATTTTTAGTCCAGCGACGGACTAAAATAGGAATTCACAATGAACTGCTAAAAATAGAACTTTTGTTTTTAACACTTCCATTTTTCATTCCCTGTTGCCCAATCTAGCACTGGTACTCAAACTGCTATTTTTAGCACTTCTATTTTTAGCAATTTCTTGTTGCCATTTTCAACATTGAGAGCCCAGTCAAAAAATATATATCCTTCACATCAATAGTAAGGATATGGACACCAACTCGAAATAATTACTCATTTGCATCCCAAATCCTCACTAAATATTCCAACAACTTCAATTGAGCTCTCATGCTTGGAATCAAGAAATATTTCATCAAAACGCACTCACGAAGGTCCAACAATGTGCTTATCTCATGGATTCTATGAAAATTTTGCTTCCTTTTCTCTTTCTCTCCCGTCTAATATCTTGGTGATCAAACAATCTATAAACATCAAGGAGAAAAATTATTAGCCGTTCAACATGAAGAAGTTTTAATTTTTTCCACTCAAAAGAAAAAAAAACCTTCTTTCCTTGTGGATGTCGCACTTTTCAAGTTAGTAACATTGCGACAATGTCACACATTTCCTGTTAGCTACCTATGACAATTCTAAAGTGTCGTAGTTCTTGATATGGACAGGGTGTGAAACTTGGAAGGCACATTTTGTCCCCAAATAAAAGGTTTGAAACTAGTTGAAATCACAAATAATAGTAAAATAATGATGTCAAATTGGAGAGGGGCTCAAGAGCTCTCACCGAGAAGAAACAAGATAAAACATTGTGCACTGGAGTGCTTGAAATCACTACCTAAAAATCAAATTATGAATGGGTTTTTTTTTTCACTTTGGAGGTTATTAAAATCAAATGGTAAAATTAAATGGCTTTTTCTCCCTTTTAAAGGCATGAAAACATTTTAAAATTATTTTACTTTACCATTTTGTTTAATTTTCTCATTCTACCTCATTTTATTCAATTTTTAATATATTTTTGGGCATATATGTTGTTTTTTGATCGTTTAAATGTGTGAGGATCATAGGTTAACAATGAAGCATGATTTTCAACGTGCACATATTTTTATCCTTTTTTCAAACTCAACAAATTTACGAAAGATATCCTCAGTGAAGTTTTCTTTTCGATTTTTCAGACTCTCTAAATATGAAAAATTCATTGAGATTTACTTTCTTCGGGTTAGTTAAAATTTTATGTTGAAAGAATAATGAACTATTTATCTTTTATATTTTTCTTCGAACTCACTAAATCTAAACGAAAAAGGTAATCTTGGATTTTTATTATCATTTATTTTTCAAACTCTCTAAACATGAAAAGGACATCGAGTTATGCCTTCATTGGACTTGTAAAACTTAAAAAATGAAGGACCCATCTGTAAGTTGGGATCGAGCCACTCCTTCCTAGGATTCATTAAAAATACTCCGAAGTACTCGTCTAAAGGATGGATTCTATTATGATCATATGTTATCCTACTAAAGAATGCTTAAAATAAAGAGGTACTCACCAAAAATTGTGGGGGATATTTGGGAAGGGAATATATAAAATTTGTACACATTTTATGGTAGCAAGTCACTCTTGAACATGACACCCTTTCATTATTTGTGTAAAGGTTGGGAAATCCTCTTGTTTCTTGTTGATCATATTCCTTTAAAGGTATTAAACTTTTGTCTATGATCCCTTTTCTGAGTCAGTACTACCAAGACAATTTTCATGTCATCAATATTCTCAAGAGAAGTTCAGCCTAATTTAGCCAACTTCTCATAGTTCCTAATCCTTTTATCGTGTGGACCATGCATGAGTTAGTCCCAAATCACTCTGTGTTCTATTCTACTTCACATATTTTTACTTGTTTCACGTCTTCGATGGGGGATACATCAAGGCCCTCCTGCAATGAATCACTTCCTATCGACTTCAACATATTATCTAAAAGTTGATTTAGAAACCATTCGATACCTTCGAGCTTGCATGCCTCAATGGAAAGCTTCCTCGTCTAATTTGATGATATGTTTACATCATTGATTCCGAGTGTTTGATTCAAGATCATCTATTCACACTTAATATCATGTACTCAAGGACGTTAAGGGCCATTGCCATTATTGGTGGTTTCTTTCATGTTTATGAATGATTTTAATCTACAATGAATGGTAATCAAACAATTTCGAACATGTTCGACCTCAACAAATTTATTCGCATGGTTAGATTCACACTATGGAAAGATAGATACAAAGACCCTAGATCATGTTTTCTATATCCAGGTTGTGATGGATTATTTTGAGTATTTATGATTGTTGTATAGATCCACAATGTATGTGTGGTGGCTATGTTCACATTGAGTCATGCGAGCATGGATCCACGATGTATGTATGGTGACCATGACCTTTTTCATTTGACATGGATCTTTACATGTCAAAATATATGCTTTGATTCACTTGGAAAAAACTAGAATGTTAGTTGAACCTAGCGGAAATATCAGTTCCCGATGGATGACCATTGCTGATCGACCATTAGGTAGTGAAATTACTAGGTATATGGCTAAAATAAATGGGTACGATTGAAGCTAAACTAGGGAATCTGGTGTTTTATAATAGGGAGTGTACTTAGACTATTGAATATGGTACGAAAGAGCAACTTGCATGAGAGAAAAGGAATCAGATTGGATATGGTTGGTTTTCCATTGTTAGAAGGAGGGTGGTAGAAGTTTCTCACCTAAGGTGGAAAAAAAATATATGTCTATTGACAATCAACTTAAGATATTGTATCTGAGTGTGAAATTTCTACCTCAAAGATGATATTATTATAATATAACTCCTTGATTGTTGTTGGCAAGTTTCCAAACGATCTATTCCTTGTTTCAATGCTTTTTTCACGATAAAGTATTTCAATTATCACTTCTTTTCTATATTTATACTTTAGGGGACATATTTTTCCACATTATTTTGTTGTATTCATGGAAATTACTATCATACCCCTATCCTTCTTCATCTGAAACATTATTGCCATTAATCCTTAAAGAAGATGGAACAAAATCCTTTCCCTGAAAGATGAAAATCATGTTCAAGTCCATTTAGAAACCCTATTTGAAGAGGATGTCACACGTTACACATTGATAACATGTGACATAGATGATTTTCACTTGTTGCATAAATATCAGGTGACACACTATCACAGGTTTCTCATTTATGCGATGTGACACTATTTTTACAAAGAAAAAATAAAAACAATGAGAAGCTTCTAGAAGATAAGCCTTATGGATGACATCTATCCTGATCGGTTTGGATCTGAATCACAATGCTGATTTGGCTAGATCTTAACCTCCTCTTCTTATCCTCCTCTAAGCTTATAAATATAACCATCATTCATTGAAAGGGGGATCTTGGTTGATTTCAGAAAGGATTTGGTTTTAATATTCTCATTGAAACTATGCTAAAGTATCCAACTTATGATCGTAAAGATTTTGAAAGTAAGGTGTTGAGACAAGGAATAGATGGAAGGGGACTCTGCGACATCAAGGCAACATGTTCTAACAACTTCTTTGTGATAATATAATTATATATTATTTTCCCATAATCATTGTCTATGTTTGATTATTTTTGGTATACATATCCTTAATCATACATATAAGTATTGTCAGATTGTATTTGGATTAGATGTCATTTTATTCTTGTTTGTTTGTGTTGTCTACAAGTGTTTTTTTGTGAGAACTGAAGACAAGGTTGGAAGTTACAACATTTCAAGCAACTAGCGAGGAAAAAATGATAAATATGTATGAATCACTCATATTACTCTTTTCATTGGTGTTTCCATCTATTATTTGATTGCAATAGACTTAGGGAAAACTATATTTTTTTGTTTTGTTTTGTTCTAGATCTGGGTATCAGATATAGGGATATCGCTCTTGTTTGCAAGAATTATTTAGATGATAAACCACCCGAGGTCCCTCAATAGTTCCCTTTAGTAGTTAACTTCTATTCTCTATGCAAATTCTTGACCAATCCCTCCCAAACTTGGCTTCTTGCGTACTCGGACATATAGATATATATCTAGACTGTGACATGTAGTTGATATGGATATACTTACTGAGAATTTATTTTATATAAACACTATATCTCTTAATATTAATGAGCACTTGGTCCAACCCATACATAAATACATATAAAATACTATCTCTCCTGAGCTTATATTCGAATTACATCTCGTTAAGTGGGACTTTGTTGCAACCCTCAAAACTCGGTCGAGACCTATCTCTCCTGAGCATTACGATATATATATATATATATCGTAATGCTCAGGAGAGATAGGTCTGGGCTGAGTGTTGAGACAAAGCCCCCCTTATATATATAAACACACACACACACACATATATTGAGGCTCCCTTGGCTCAACTACATATAGATACATAAATGAGAGAGAATGCATGCTTCCCTCAAGAACTCCCATAGCACAAGGCCTATCGTTAGACATCGTTTTAATGTAGGAGATTAAACAAACAATAGAGGTTCACCCAAGTCTTATAATCATAGGGTTAGATAGAATTTGTGCTCAGAAATATACACAGAAATTAGTCATCCCACATCAATAACCCATAAATTAGCCATTCCTTAGAAACAACATAGAAATAAACATTCCTCATTATTTGTACAACGTCTAAAATTATTCATTATTCACATACAAGATATAAGTATTCCTCAACATGAGCTTACACATCTTGAAAACACTATATATATAATATTTATATATATATATATATATATATATATATAATATATTATATATATATATACTATATTATATATATGTATATATATATAATATAATCTACAAGAGATTAAGTAAACACTTATCTTATAAAAGAAGTATGGCAACTGAAATTGCAACTTCAATTCTCCACCCAATTTTAGATTTTCTTGCATTGTAACCTTTCCATGAGCAACATTTCAGGGCTTTAAGAAGAGTTCTCAAAGGATATTCTCACACATTCAACACTGTTAGGAACCCAGAGATTCACCTATCGACACCTAGCAACCCAAAACGTTTCATATCCCATTGTTTCCACTCTACATCAAGAAACTAGCAGACACTCGAACATTTAAAAATAATAGTATGAGATAAAGTATCCTTGTTTTTCTTCACTACAATATACTTTTTCCATGCTTCTCTCCATTTCCTTGAGAAGTTTCCACTCCTTCTTGCCTAACTCCTCCTTCTTTCCCACTTGTGCTGACCGTTGGCATTCTGGCATAGGTTTGATGCTATGGCATAGGAGTTGTCCTTGATGGCAACTCACTCTGGTGATAGATCTCAGTTCAGGCACTCAGAAAGAAGAAAAAGACATATACGCAGGTTCACTTTGACGAAGCCGCATATACACGCGGGTTGGAAGTTCGCAACGCGCGTATGCATATACACGCACTTTCATGCAAGGAAAAGCATGTACATGTGGGAAAACTTGTTTCTGGTCCGTGGTATTTAGTCCCTGGTATTTGAACCTATGGTTTTGGGCCATGGTATCTCGTCATAAGTGTTGATCCCAAGTATTGGGTCCATGGTATTGAATTTTTATGGTTTTGGACAGTGGTATTGTGAAAGGCCTAAGGCTATAAAAGAGAAAGGAGATCATTTGGCAAGGAATCATCTGAATTAATTGAATATCTGAAAAGTGCTAGATCTGGAATACAATGATTGGGTTATGGTGCAGATCTGGATCTAAAGGAAGAAGGAACCTGAGTACAAGGAGAAGTATAAGTTCTTTTGATGGGTCAAAATCTTAAGGCTTGAATGATAGTGTCTTTGTATGATTTTGATCTATTCTATGTGGCGCTTGCTTGATCTATATATCTGATAATCTGGGTAAACTAATATCTGAACATTTGAAGGGGTAAATTACCTTTATAGATCTATACGCAGGTTCTGTGAAGCACAGGTGCATATACGCGCAGTTTCTATGAGGCAAAAGCACGTATACGCATGTTGATCATAACACAGAAGCGTATACACGCAGTTTCTGTGAGGCAAAAGTGCGTATACGTAGGTTGATCCTAACACAAAAGTGTATGCACACAGGTTCCTGAATATTGAAGTAGCGTTTGTCTCTCAATTTATGTTCTAACTGCTTCTGTTGATTATTGTAGTGATTTGGGTTTAGAATTTGGGGTGTGATTACAGTTACTATGATTTGGGTACAATTGACAGAGAAGTGTTTATTTTTTATTTAGTCTTGATTGGTGAAAAGGTGTTTGGTTGATGCAGAAATTCTTGATTAATGTTATTTGTGGATCCAGTCTGAAAATTTATGAAACGTGGTCCCTGGAAGAAAGAGAAGGTTGTAGCCTTCTGCAAGTAGCAGCTTGTGTACTAGTATCTCGACTAGTACAAGAACTAAGGGGGTTGTAGATCCCTTCCAGGAGAAGCTGGAAAACGAGAGAGGGTTGTAGCTCTCTACAGGTAGCAGCCTGCATATTGGTAAAGGACTGCACCAGTACAGAATCATTGTAAAAAGAAGTTTCTAATTAAAAGAAGATAGAGACGAATTGCAGCAGGTGGTTTTCACCCACATTGGGTTTCCACCTTATATCTTGTGTTCTTATGTGTGGTTGTCTTCTGATCTGTTTTATTGTTCCTGACAACTGTTTATATGATTATGGTGCATAACTTAATCTGTAGAATAAAGTAAATTATAATCTGCATAGTATACGCGGGTTTCCTTATCTGTAGTTGCGTATATACGCGGGTTCATCTGACTGAAGTAGCATATATGTTCTGGGTTTGAAAAAGTAAATAATTGACCAGATAATACTGATTCACCCTGCCTCTCAGTATTATTTTCAACAATTGGTATCAGAGGAGGTTCTTCAGAGGAAGCTTGATCGCTTGAAGGAAGATATTTCATCATGAGCAACTACGAGAGAGAAGCATCAATTAGGCCACCAATTTTTTATGGGACCAACTTTGTCTATTGGAAGGTAAGAGTCACAACCTATCTTCAATCTCTTGGTACAGAAGTCTGGGATATCATAGATACAGGGTACACATTTCGATCAGCAACTCCAACAGATCCGGCTGAGAAGAAGAAATATGAAACCAATGCAAAAGCAGTAAATACTCTATTAGGATGTCTATCTCAATCGGAATTCGTCAAGGTTATGCAGTATAAATCCGCTAAGGAAATATGGGACAAGATCGTTTTGAGCTATGAAGGAGATGAACAGGTAAAATGAGCAAAACTTCAAACCCTCAGAATTCAGTATGAGAATCTCAAAATGTACAATGATGAAAGTGTGGCTAACTATTTCCCACGTATAGATGAGATTGTTAATTGTATGAAAAACTTGGGTGAAGAAATAAAAGAGGTTGTTGTGGTTGAAAAAGTTTTAAGATCTTTGTCTCCTAAGTTTGAATCAAAAGTTTTTGCTATAGAAGAAAAGGAGAATCTACAGAAAATTACCATGTCGCAGCTACACGGAATTCTAACTGCTTACGAAATAAGGAAAGGAGGACCATCTGACAGAAGAGAAGTCGCGTTCAAGGCTTCAGGCAAAGGAGATTACTATGAGTCAGGGCATATGTCAGAGGAAGAGGAAGAATCAAATTTTGACAAGAACCTTCAACGGGGTGTTGGAAGATTCAAAGGTAAGTTACCCTTCAAATTCTTTGCTTGTGGAAGAGTCGGTCACTATGCTGCCAAATGTCCTCATATGGATAAGCTTGACAAAGGTAAGGAAACTGTTAGATGGAACAAGAAACAGAATGTAAGTAAGAAAATCTACTACACTCATGAAGATAGTGATGGACTCTCAAAAAGTGATGAAGATGAACGAGGTAATAACTATAGACTTTTAATGGCTTTTGAAGATGATGATTTTATGGATGCTATAGATGAAGAATGTCTTTATGAAGAAATTTTTAAACTCAAAATTTGTTTAGAAGAGAAAAATATGATTATTGATACTTTGCAATTTCAACTGGCTGAAAGTGAAAAACATCATGAAAAGTTAGAATGTGAAATTGTGGGACTTAGAAAAGAGATTGAGAAAACTAAAGCTCTTAATATTAGATTTGTTAAAGGATTTGAAACGTTAGATAAGATTATCAAAGTGCAGCATTCTCCTCTAATCAAGACAGGTCTGGGATATAATGAAGAAGCAACTCAAGCATAGAAACCATCCACCTCCAAAAGTTATCTTCATGCAGTAAGGAGGAGTGAGCAAAGTCCTAATGGAGATCACCAAGTAAATCATGGACATTTTTCTTCAACGATGAACAAAGATCACCAAGTCAATCAGGGGCAATCTGCTTCAAGGATAAATAGAAGCTACAACAGACCACAGGTAAATCATTCTCAATTTGCATCAAGAATGAATGACAACTATAGTCATTCGGTCCGTAGGGTTGATAATCGCAGGAATTTCTTCAATGGCCAATGTTTCTCTTGTCACAACTTTGGACACAAAGCAGCTCAGTCTGTTGCCTACAAAACTATCATGACTAGAGAAACTCAAAAGCAAAGGAGTATGACCGGGATCATGAAAAGGACCTACAATAACTTTTCTACTCTTGAAAACAAAATGGAATTTTCTATTTGTAATAATTTTGGTCATGAAGATTATGAATGCAGGAGCAGGTTTCGGTAGACAACTTAGAAGGAGAAAGCCTCAAAAATCAAAACATGGAGAATGAAAGAACCACAACCAAAAAGATATGGTATAGCCTTATATGTAGAAGGGCAGGAAAATCAATGGTACATCGACAGTGGATGTTCAAAACATATGACAGGTGATAAAGAAAAACTTCAGTCATATAGTGCCTTGGAGAAGGAGAAGAAGGTCGCATTTGGAAATGACACTCCTGCACTCATAAAAGGTAAAGGTTCTGTTCTTTTAAAAGATAAGGTCAAAGCAGGAAATGTTATGTATGTTGATCGCTTAAAGCATAATCTATTGAGTGTCAGTCAGATGTGTGATCAAGGAACAGAGGTAATATTTCGATCAAATGGATGTAGTGTTTGTGATCTTGATACAGGAGAAACAGTGATCAAAGGCATAATAACTCCAAATAATTTATACATATTCAAAGAAGCACAACAACAATGCTATCTGAGCAAGAATGATGAACACTGGCTATGGCACCAGAGTTTGGGGCATCTAAGTTTCTCACAGATAAGGAAAGCATGCAAATACCAGGCAGTTCGTGGTCTTCCAGACATCAGAATTCCAGACAATACAATATGCAAATCATGCCAGTTTGGTAAGCAAACCAGAACTAACTTCACTGAGAAGGAAGGATCAGCTAGCAGGCCACTTGAACTTGTCCATACTGATGTATGTGGTCCATCTAGGAAAAGGTCGCCTCGGGGAGAAGAATACTTTATATTATTCATCGACGATTATTCAAGCATGGTTTGGATAGGACTTATGAAGCACAAAAATGAAGCCTTCGAAAAATTCAAATCCTTCAAAGCTTTGGTTGAAAATGAATCAAATCACAAAATTAAATGCCTCAGGTCTGATAGAGGTGGGGAGTTTACCTCAAATGAATTTTTCGATTTCTGTGAAGAACATGGAATAAGAAGGGAATTCTCTACAGCCAGGGCTCCTCAGCAAAATGGAGTAGTGGAAAGGATGAACAAAACGGTTCAACAAATGGCTTGTGTTATGCTTGATGAGTCTGGAACTCCTGCAACTTTCTGAGTGAAGCTACTTTTGTTATTCTTAACAAAACAAATGACCGGGTGAACAACACTCAAACCCCTCATGAGCTCTGGTATGGTGAGACTCCTTCGGTAAAATATTTCAAAATTTTTGGAAGCAAATGTTATATCAAAAATACTGATGAACATCTTGGAAAGTTTGAACCTAGATCATATGAAGGCATTCTTCTTGGTTACTCTCCCCACAACAAAGCATACAAGTGTTATAACAAAAGGCTTGGAAAAAATGTTGAAAGTATTGATGTAGTGGTTGATGAAGAAGAAAACACTCCTAGGCAGGTAAGATCTGAAGACTTCGAAGATGATGAGGACTATCCATCAACATCAAATCAGATTCATGATGAAGAAGAAAGCTATGAAGAAGAAACCCATGAGGAGCCTGAAGAACAAATAAGGATAGAAGAAAAGACTCCATCCAGATACGTTCAAAAGAATCATCCATAAACTCAAATTTTGGGGCAGAAAGAGGCAGGTATACAAACAAGAAGAACAATTGCAGAAGCTTCAAGCTATTTGGCATTACTTTCCTCCACTGAACCAAAAAATGTAAGAGAGGCATGCAAAGATGAATGCTGGGTTAAAGAAATGGATGAAGAACTTGAGAAGATCGAAAAGAATAACATTTGGGAGTTGGTTCTTAGACCAAAATATAAGAATGTCATAGGAACAAAATGGACCTTCAAAAACAAGTTGAATGAAAATGGGGAAGTGATTAGAAATAAGGCCAGACTGGTTTGTAAAGGGTATGCACAACAAGAAGGAATAGACTTTGAAGAAAATTTTGCTCCCGTGGCTAGACTTGAGGCCATCAGAATGTTCCTTACTCTCTCTAGCTTTCAGAAGTTCAAATTATTTCAAATGGACGTGAAATCAACCTTTCTGAATAGTGATTTAGAACAAGAAGTGTATATTGAGCAGCCAGATGGATTCATCCTTGGTAATGATCCAAATCTTGTATGCAAACAAAAAAGGCTCTCTATGGTCTCAAACAGGCTCCAAGGGCTTGGTACTATCGTCTGGACAAATACCTTCATCAACAAGGTTTTTCAAAGGGATCAGCAGATAGCAATCTTTATATAAAAATTGAAAATAACAAATTGCTAATACTTGTTGTGCATGTAGATGATATCATCTTTGGCAGCAATGAAGAAGCTATGAGTCAAAACTTTGCCTTGGTGATGCAGAAGGAATCCGAAATGTCCTTGCTTGGAGAACTGACATATTTTCTTGGTTTACAAATCCAAAAAATAAAGGCGGTATCTTTTTATCTCAAACCAAGTACCTCAAGCAAATCTTGAAGAAGTATGGCATGGAAGATTTGAAACCAGTATGTACTCCTATGGTCACAAGATGTAGTCTCAGTGCAAATGATGAATCAGCAGCAGTGCATCAACCAACCTATAGATCCATGATTGGAAGTCTGCTCTATTTAATAGGTACCCGACCAGAATCAGGCATGCCAGTAGGAATGTGGAAGATTTCAGGCAAATCTAAGGAACTCATCTTCGAATAAGGGAATTTTCAAGATCTTCAAGGACTCAAAACTATGGCCTATGGTATCCTAGAGATGCAGATCTCACTCTTCATGCTTATACAGATGCAGATTGGGCTGGAAGCGTGGATGAGAGAAAAAGCACTAGTGGTGGTGCACTCTTTATGGGTTCCATATTAGTATCTTGGTTCAACAAGAAACAAAGTTCTATTGCCTTATCTACAACTGAAGTAGAATATGTGGCTGATGAATCTTGTTGCACCCAACTCCTTTGGATGATGCAAACCTTGCAGGATTATCAAATCACTTGTACTCCACCTATCTCCATCCTATGTGATAACACGAGTGTAATCAACATTTCAAAGAATCCAGTCATGCATTCAAAGACCAAGCACATACCTATCAAATATCATTTTCTTCGGGAACAAGTGCTGGAATAAAAAATCAAGTTGGAGTATGTTCCCTCTAAGGAACAAGTTGTTGATATACTCACCAAATCGCTGCCTAGGGAAACATTTGAATACCTCAGACAGAAGCTGGGAGTAGTTGATGCTTCAACTTGCTGTTGAAACTTGTCTATTTCAGAGAAAAGTTGGTGTACGCGAGTTGGATGAGGAGGATCCGCGTACATACACTGGTTTGTGCAGATACAGTCGCGTATATGGAGGTTTGAAGGATATCAACAGAGACAGACTCTGATAGTCTGATAGGGGTCTGTCAGAGACAATCTGGCATAGGTTCAGGGGGAGCAGATAATCTTCTAGTGATGCATTGTTGGCATTACCTTAGAAGCTTTTGGTTCAAGTTCACAATTGTTGTTGGTTTCAGGTGGAACTCTTGCAGAGGAAGAACAGAAAGAGAACATGGTTGCTGATATGAATAATGATTGACAGATGTTGCTGATAGTAGTTATTGATGACTTTCATAGTCTTGCTCAAGATATTTCATCTCCATGTCATGTATATCTTCTCTTCATCAAGGTCATGTAGCGGCCTATTTTGGTTTTCCCACTATGCCTGGGATGAATGATGTAATGTAATTGGTTGTCATATGTAAATTTCTGATGTATCCCCACTTGGTTGGGTGATGGATGTATGTATAGAGTCTTTTGTGATAGGAAGGTCAGTTATGATGTATAATTCATGGTTCTTTTTAAAGAATGTCTTTTTGCAGATCTTGCCTACAGTCAGGGGGAGCATGTTCAGCACAGCAGAGCAGAGATTTCAGCATGTACTCAGGGGGAGCTCACCCCTTTGCCCTTGATGACAAATGGGGAGAATGATCTTGAGGATCTTGGGGTTGCCATCAAGTCCAAAGGGGGAGATTGTTGGCATTCTGGCACAGGTTTGATGCTATGGCATAAGTGTTGTCCTTGATGGCAACTCACTCTGGTGACAGATCTCAGTTCAGGCACTCAGAAAGAAGAAAAAGACATATACGCAGGTTCACTTTGACGAAGCCGCGTATACACACGGGTTCGAAGTTCCCAAGGCGCGTATGCGTATACACGCACTTTCATGCAAGGAAAAGCATGTACATGTGGGAAAACTTGTTTCTGGTCCGTGGTATTTAGTCCCTGGTATTTGAACCTATGGTTTTGGGCCATGGTGTCTCGCCATAAGTGTTGATCCCAAGTATTGGGTCCATGGTATTGAATTGTTATGGTTTTGGACGGTGGTATTGTGAAAGGCCTAAGGCTATAAAAGAGGAAGGAGATCATTTGGTAAGGAATCATCTGAATTAATTGAATATCTGAAAAGTGCTAGATCTGGAATATAGTGATTGGGTTATGGTGCAGATCTGGATCTAAAGGAAGAAGAAACCTGAGTGCAAGGAGAAGTATAAGTTCTTTTGGTGGGTCAAAATCTTAAGGCTTGAATGATAGTGTCTTTGTATGATTTTGATCTGTTCTATGTGGCGCTTGCTTGATCTATATATCTGATAATCTGGGTAAACTAATATCTGAACATTTGAAGGGGTAAATTACCTTTATAGATCTGTACGTAGGTTCCGTGAAGCACAGGTGTGTATACACGTAGTTTTTGTGAGGCAAAAGCGCATATACGCAGGTTGATCTTAACACAGAAGCATATACACACAGTTTCTGTGAGGCAAAATCGCGTATACGCAGGTTGATCCTAACACAGAAGCGTATGCACGCAGGTTTCTGAATATTGAAATAGCGTTTGTCTCTCAATTTATGTTCTAGCTGCTTGTGGTTGATTATTGCAGTGACCTGGGTTCAGAATTTGGGGTGTGATTACAGTTGCTATGATCTGGGTACAGTTGACAGAGAAGTGTTTATTTTTTATTCAGTCTTGATTGGTGAAAAGGTGTTTGGTTGATGTAGAAATTCTTGATTAATGTTATTTGTGGATCCAGTCTGAAAATTTATGAAACGTGGTCCCTGGAAGAAAGAGAAGGTTGTAGCCTTCTGCAGGTAGCAACCTACGTAATAGTATCTTGACTAGTACAAGAACTAAGGGGGTTGTAGCTCCCTTCCAGGAGAAGCTTGAAAATGAGAGAGGGTTGTAGCTTTCTGCAGGTAGTAGCCTGCGTACTAGTAAAGGACTGCACCAATACAGAATCATTGTAAAAAGAAG
This sequence comes from Pinus taeda, assembly GCA_000404065.3. Lineage (NCBI taxonomy): Eukaryota > Viridiplantae > Streptophyta > Pinopsida > Pinales > Pinaceae > Pinus > Pinus taeda. The sequence continues at coordinate 125,277 of APFE031740452.1, read as the reverse complement.
TTTCTAATTAAAAGAAGATAGAGACGAATTGCAACAGGTGATTTTCACCCACATTGGGTTTCCACCGTATATCTTGTGTTCTTATGTGTGGTTGTCTTCTGATATGTTTTGTTGTTCTTGGCAACTGTTTATATGATTCTGGTGCATAACTTAATCTGTAGAATAAAGTAAATTATAAATCTGCATAGTATACATGGGTTTCCTTATCTATAGTTGCGTATATATGCGGGTTCATCTAACTGAAGTAGCATATATGTTCTGGGTTTGAAAAAGTAAATAATTGACTAGATAATACTGATTCATCCCCCCTCTCAGTATAATTTTCAACACTAACCTTGTTCCTCTTTTCATTGAGTCTCACTGGTCTGTCTTTTTTTTATACTAAATTTGTCTATTGTTTTTATCAACCTTCCCATTACCACTATTATAACTGTATACTGGTGGTATGGTTATGATTCCTTCCCATCTCTAGTCTCCTTTCTAATGCAACCCACTATTTTAATTAATTTTTCTCTCTTTTTTCTCGTGGATTTTCCCAAAGTTGTATGGGCTCATCCTCTCTTCTTATAAATCCATAATTGTGCATTCAACTCCTTTAAATCACACTATTTAGCTTCTCGTACCGACATTAAATAACTAATCTTCCTCTAATTTCCAATGAATCTCCCTCCCCAAGATTTGAAATCTATGTCCCAATATATCAACTAGTTATTTTCAAAAATATGATTAAATATTACAATATGGGATTAGCCCAAAGGGGCTATCACATAACCCACCCCTTTGGAGGAACACAATCCTCAATGTTCTAATACCGAACACAAATACAAAAACAATCCTAATCCCAAATATAGCCACTTTGAGATTTATATAAACAACTCAATTTTCAATTGCATTTTTTTGCATACATAGTTGCTTCCCAAAACTCAATTTATCTAGATCTTGGGGCCTAAGATGTAGGAGCCATAAATGCTAAGAGAGGAGGAGAGAAAACATAGATCTGCCATGAAACTCATCATATGATCATCGATAAAATGCAAGATCTGAATACATCACAAAAATATGAAGAGAGAGAGTGAGAATTGGATAAGAAGAACCATTACATGTGATGAGGCCAATTTTGGTACCTCTCCTTTTCGACCTTCAATTTCTTCCTATTGCTTTATTATAAAATGTTTTGTTGAGATATTCAACTTTGGTAAGGTTAGAAATCAACAATGACATATCAATTAAGTTCCCTTTTACATAAAAATATGAATTTATGACTTATACATCCAAACTTAGGTTGTAATCCCCACTAATATTTGGAATAATCCCCCCCCCCCATAGAATGATGGTCTCCATTATTAAAATTGGTAAAAAAAAGTGTGACCCCATTATGTTTTATGCACCGTGATGATTACAATATGCCATGGGCCAATGAGGAGATGGGTTTTATGTGGTTAACCCATAACTGTGGGTTTCTTAATAAAAATGTGCCAAGTTCCAATGAAGAGGAGGGTTTTGTGTGGTTTACCCATAATGGTGGGTTTTTATTTTTTGAACTTTTCTAGCAATATACATCTTGTTGCAACTTTGCTGATAACTTTCATTACTATTGATGAAATACAATTATGTCATAGACCCATTTGAGCTATTAAAGAGATATTTCCATTGATATAATATACTTCCACTTTTATGATATGTGGAGTGAGAAAATGATTCCAGAAACTCAAGGTACGTGTGACTGCACAACTTTACAAAAATGTGTGACGTCAATCATTCATGTCTCTCAAACTAAAAAATGAAATCAATTCCATAAAATTCACATTTGAGATAATAGAAAATTCTTTCAAATGAGCTATTGTTCACCTTTTGAAATTATCTATGGAGGTTGTATCATCTTCATGAAGCTTGCTAAAGTTTGTTGCTCTGCATTTCATCCATTATTGTGCTTATATGGTGGCCATACCACCATGCGAAAGATGAGAAATAGCTAAAAATGAGGTCATCCAATCTTCTATTTGCTGCATACAATTTTTTTAAGCTATTTCATGGTTTTATAAATCTACAATAAAAATTAATGCGAGAGTACCAAATGCAGAGAGCCAAAAAGGATGCCAAGGGTTTGTAGAGCAACATGGGTTGTTGTAGAGGTCATGGAAAATCAATTTTGTAGACCAATGGATGTAGTGAATCCATGTAAAATTCACCTGCAATGGTGAATGGAAATTTGAGGATGGAAAACCCTATAATACTTGTGGAGAAACTCCAATGTTTACAATGTATGACCAAGCAAATGGACACCAAAAGTGCCAAAAGGAGGCTGGATATTTTTGTAAGATTTTGAAAATAAATTATGCTTCAAACTCTATTTCCCATGGAGTCATAACCTGCTCTGATATCACTGATCTAGATCTTGGGGGCTAATATACAGGATCCATGAGTGCAAGGAGAGGAGGAGAGAAATCATATATATATGCATGAAACTAATGACAAGAACATTGATTAAAATGAAAGAACTAATTACATCACAAATATATGGAGAGAGAGCGATAATCGGAGAAGAAGAATAATTCCATCAAGAAGAACCATTACACGCAATGAGGCCAATTTTGGGACCTCTTATTCTCGACCTTCACTCTCTTCCTATTGCCTTCTTATAAAATATCTTGTTGAAAGATTCAACTTTGGTTAGGTTTGAACCCTTCAGTTACATAGCGATTTAACTCCCTTTTACATAAAAATGTGACTTTATGAATTATAAATTCGAACTTAGGTTATAATCCCCCCTGAAATTGAAATCATCAATGGACATAAAAATTCATTAAATCAACCATTTTCAGTGGCTCTTTATGCTTCTTGACGTGCCTTTTCTAGCTTTAACGACTTGCCTTTTTTTTAGTGTTTCCTGCCTCTATGTCCAATGCTCATGTCTACTACGTTCAATGTGCTTTCAACAATAGTTTTGGCTCATTTATTCCCAGGACATACTCGATGAAGCCCTCGACCCCAATTATTCATGTCCATGAATCTTTTTAAAAAACAAAAAATTTCACCCTTTGTCCTAACATCCCCTACTCTGTTTCCCAGTCCCTCGGGCCATCTGGTTACTTTTCTTCACCTCAGAAGAGTCCTCAAAATCCAAGGCAATTCCCTTCTTGAATATATTCATATCGGTCATGGAATACTTCATGGAAATTGATGGGTATCATTGGGTTTAGCATCCTCACAATGGTCCCATTCTTGAAGTTTTCCATCTCCAATACATTGCTACAGATTTTGCCATCTTCATGCTACCGTTATTTAAATTTTGATCCAACTTCATTCACCCAAGCCAGGAAATCAAATGTCCTTCCTACATCATAGGAAAATATGTTTTCATGAGACACATAAAAAAAATTGCAATAAACTTAGATTATACCTTATTAATAGATTTTTCCATGAGGTGAACCTTGTAAATTTCATTTTATTTCCTATCATAGTAAAACCAATTAGTCCATCATCTAAATTGTCATGATTTAGAAATTTAAATAAAACCAAATCATGTTAATAAATTAGAAATTCAATAATTCAAATGGAATGAATGATACTTATCTTTGATTTTCTTTTAGCTTCTTTGAGCCACATGTAACAAGTGATTTGTCAAGCCCGACTAGCACTCAACAATGCTCATACAACTCCATGCATTCTTCAACTCACACACACTAACATTGTTTCCAAACCCAGCAACAACCAAACCCAACAACATATAATGGTGGACATGCTCCATGGAATCTTCAATCTTCTCTTCTCTTCTCTTCTACTGGCACACACATTGGATTGATTTACAAATAAACCAAGCATCTAATGGTGGAGGTGCTCCACACGATATTCAGTCTTCTCTTCTCTTCTCTTCAGTGGGGCACATAAAGTCTTAGTTCATATTTAGAGAGATATTTTTAGAAATAAAGAGGAGGTTTTTCCAATTGTGTTTCTTTTTGTAGGAATAAGAGCACACTTGTCTAGTAACTTATTAATAGTACTCACACCTGTATTCTCAAGCCAAGGCCACACTAGATGGTATCATTCCAACTAGCACTGGGGTGCTTCAACCTATCAGTAAGTTCTAAAATAACATAGCCTTGAGTGGTTTTATTAGCCCTGGAAGAAAGATAGAGCCTTGGTGATTCTTAACTAGCAAACCCCATGGGTTTCTTAATTAGGATATCACTAAAGAATCCCTATTCCATTAAACTTCTCTTCTGGCCTCAATATGTTAATTTTCTTCTTTCATGCTTGTTGGAAATATTAGTAATATTATCATAGGCCTAGGCAATCCATAACTGATTGTCCCAAACACATTATACAACAAACATACCCGTATAGTCCCATATCTGATTATCCCAAACACATTATACAACAAAGAGGCCCAGCCAATCCCATACATACCTATCACAAACGCATTATACAACGCATAGGCCTAGAAAATCCCATACCTGCCTATCTCACACACAATATACAACAGACATTCTGAGACAGTCACATACTTACTTGTCCCATACACATTATACAACACATACACATACACATACACACATTACACAACAACATAATAATCCAAAGACTACATCTTCTCTGTCGAGAAATGGAAATAAGAAATTCTAGTTTAATTTGTCCTTGAATTAAACTGAGAATTAAAAACGAATTCTATTCTCATAGCAACTTGTAAATAGTTAATTAAACTTAATTAACTTAATTAGCTTAGGATTTTTGAGTTGGAAGTCTTTCTATAGTCATGTATATGTTCTCCCTAAGTTTTAGGGGTCAAGTATGAGTTTAAATTGAGTTGGAAATTAGATCACTCAGTTTACTGAGTTAAGTTCAGTTGAATTAGTTCCAAACTATTTGTGGAACTAATAGAGGACTAACAGTTAGTTGGTGCACTATTGCATCCACTAGTGATGCACTACTACTACTCCAGTTAATTGAAATTCCCTCATGAGAAAGTCATGCATGTTAGTTCAGAGAAAGACCCAGTTGAGACTAGAGTGCAGGGACAATGTACTATCAGTTGTATTATTTACTGGAGTGTAATAATCATGCATGCATCAAAGATTGATCCTATGTTTGGATTGCGTAGTTTTGGAAGCATGAATTCCCTTTAAATACATGCTATTCATCCTAAGAATTTTGCAATATATTATGGGATTGGAGAGCTGAAAAATTGGCCAAGAGCTTGCTTGTGAGCTGAGAGAGGTGAGCATACTTGTGTAGAATTGTTCTAGTGAGAACAACCTTTGTATCTTCACTCATATTTATGATATATGAAATATAGATAGAGAGGTTTTGAGCAGTGGATTTCCCCAGATACTTATTGTGTTATGTGTCATTGATTTATCTTCTTCTTGTTCATATTGTTTTCATCGATCTATTGGCTTCCGCTGGCTAAAAGTAGAATTAGATTCTTGTCCTGTGCTTTAGTACGTTGTAGGAGCTTGTGAATCTATGAGATTTATACATGGTATTAGAGCTAAGAACAATATACTAGAGGATATTTCAAAGTTTTGAGTTTTGGGTTGCAGGTGAAATTCGAATTTGCAATACATATTGCAGGATCGGTAGATGACGTTCTATGGTTTGCGACTCAAGTATGCCTTGGAAGGAAATTGAAATTTTATATCCTAGAGGGATAGAATGGAGGCTATGCTAGACGATAATGGTTTGGAGGAATTTGTTGATCAAGAAATTCCTAAGCCAACAACATCAAATGCACAAAATCTAGTCGAATGGAAGAAGTGTGTGGCGAAGGCGAGGCAGATAATCCTCGAGGGATTTCGAGATCACATTGTCTCGAGTCTCCATGGAAAGGAAATTCTATATGCTATGTGGAAAGCATTGACAGAATTGTATCAGAACAACAGTGACCAAAGGAAATTGGCACTGAAGGACAAACTTCGAAAAACAAAAATGGAGAAATGTGAGACTATTCCAAAATACTTGACCAAGTTCACTCAATGTTGTGATGAACTTAGAAGTGTTGGAATCACGGTTTCCAAGGATGATATGGTGAGTATTTCTCTTCTAGGACTCCCAAAGAGTTGGCATAGTTATCAAGAATCTCTCAATGGTTAGGAGAAGCTTCCAGATTGGGAATGACTGTGATCGGATTTGATGCAGGAGGATATCAGGAGAAACACTAGGGATGGCTCTTCATAAAAAATTTATGATGAAGAGAACTATGCCTTAGCGATTAAGGCAAAGAAGGGGAAAGGGAAATATTTCCATTCCAAATCAGATTCTTATCCCGGAGGTAAGAAGAAATACATGACGAAAGTTAAGTGCTTTCATTTTCCTGAGCTGGGCCATTTTTCTACAAATTGTCCACTCAAGAAGTCCAAGAAGTCCTCAGGAGGAGCAAAGGGTGAGGCTTTGGCCTCTGAATTTGAATTGGAATTTTCCCTCATTTCATGCATGGTGTCATCAATGATGGGAAGTGTATGGTACTTGGATAGTGTAGCTTCATTCCACATGACTAACGACAAAGAGTTATTTAGTGACTTGGAGGACAAATATCTCCAGATGCATATCGAGATGGGTGACGATGAGAAGTATAGCGTTATTGGATTGGGCACGATTACTTTTCAGGAGGAGCATGGGGTTCCACTCACCTTGAATAATGTTATGTATGTTCATAGGTTGAAGAAGAACTTGGTATCTATTGCCATGCTTGAGGATAGAGGCTGTGATGTGATCTTCTCGAAAGGAAGGTGTTACTTCGACAAATAGCCACGGGTCAAGTAAAGAAGATAACGATTCAGGTGAATAATCTCTATAAAATAGAGGTAGAGGAGTGTGATGATTTGAGCACAAAAGCAGAAAGGGTGCAGAGTTAAGACATTGGCAAGTTGTGGCACAGGCGATTGGGCCACTTGCATCATGGGGCTTTGAAGATATTACAACAAATATCTATCGGGCTTCCCAAAGGTACGCTTGAGCAAATTGATACATGAAAGCGGTGTACTTTGGAAAAATACACCAAGTATTCCATTCACGAAAAACACAATTGAGTAGAGGCTATTCTAGAGCGAGTCCATTCAGATGTGTGTGGACCATTATCGACATCATCCATGGCCAAACATAAGTATTATGTTATATTTTTTGATGACTATTCTCATAAATGTTGGATATTTTTCATGCAGAAAAAGGATCAAACTTTCACAAAGTTTTGTGAGTTTAAAGCATTGGTGGAGAAATATTTAGGAAATAAGGTTAAATCTCTATAGAGTGATAACGGTAGTGAGTATGTCTCAAACAAGTTTAATAAATTCTATGTAGCAAAAGGGATTAAATGGGAGTTGACTGCACCCCATAACCCTTAGTAGAATGGGGTGGCTGAGAGGAAGAAAAAAAGCATAGTAGGGGAAGCAAGGGAAATGTTGCATGATCAGGGCCTACCACTACACTTGTGGGCCGGGGCATGCAACACAGAATTTTATGTTCATAATTGTAGCCCACATTGGATACTTGAGATGAAGACACCAGAGGAGGTTTATTTTGGTAAGAGGCCAAATGTTGGTCACTTCAGGATTTTTGGGTAATGGTATATTGCCATGTGACCAAAGATGCATGGAAGAAGCTTGAGCCTATAAAAAAGTTAGGGATATTTGTGGGGTACATTGATACACCTCACAACTATTGAGTGTACTTGCCGACCAAAAGGATGACAATGGTCCACAGGGATGTCAGATTCGATGAGGAGAATGCCGTGTGAGTTTCCCTTGATAGGGAGCTTGAGCTACATACACATGAGGAGATTTTAGCTCCTAAGGTTGAGGAACCTTAGATTGATGTGGAGTAGCCACATGTAGAGGATCCAGAGTGGAGACATCCACTCAAGAAGAGTCTTCCAGAGAGGGAAGAAAGCACACCAGAGAGGCTAACATATTGTTGGATGATGCACAAGAGAATGTAGGAGAATCCAATTCTCAGCGTAGGAAGAGAAGGTCACCTAAGAGGTACACTAGATACATGGCTCTTATGGGTGAATGTGTTGTGACAAAGCCATATTCCTTTAAGGAAGCAGTGCAACGGCTGGTTTGGGTTGATGCCATGGTGGAGGAGTACGACTCCATAGTTCATAACAGTGTTTGGAATGTGGTCCCGATACTGGAGGACAAGTTAGTGGTGAGTTCCCATTAGCTTTACAAGGTAAAGTAAGCTGAAGATGGTAGTGTGGAGAAACATAAGACTATATTTGTAGCCCGTGGATTTTCACAAATAAAGGGGATTGAATATGATGAGACCTTTTCTCCTGTTGTATGGTACTCGTCAATCAAATCTATATAGGAACTATCATCACAGATTGGTTGGAAGATACATCATATGGATGTACGAACAACTTTCCTTAATGGCATGATTGAGGAAGAGGTGTACATAGATCAAATTGAAGGTTTTGAGACCTTTGACCGTGAGTCGCATGTGTGCCATCTCAAGAGAGCATTGTATGGGTTGAAGAAAGCAACCCGTGCTTGGTACACCAAGATAGATAGCTACTTCAACGGGTTGGGCTTCACGAAGAGTGAAGCGGATGCGAACCTGTACCACATAGTGGTGGAAGGTAAAATGTTGATCATTGTACTTTATGTTGATGATCTCATACTGATAGGTGATGATCGACTGATCAAGTCTTGCAAGGAGGACCTTGCAAGAGAATTTGAGATCAAGGACATGGGGCTCATGCATTAATTTATTGGCATGGAGGTATGGCAGGGAGATGGGGAGTTGTTTGTGTCTCAGGGCAAGTATGCCAATGAGATACTCAAGAGATTCTGCATGGAGAGAAACAAACCCATGGAGACTCCTCTAGCAAGTAACTAGAGGAAGGAGGATGCTACTTTAGGGGAAGTAGTGGAAGCTACTATTTACATGTACTTTATGGGTTCACTCATGTACTTGGTGAACACATGAATGGATATGTGCTATGCAGTTAACCAGCTTAGTCAAGCGATGGTTAGGCCTACCAAGTTGTATTGGAAGGCGACAAATCATGTGTTGATATACCGTAGGGGCACTTCTAAGTATGGATTATGGCACAAACGGTCAGAGGGAGTGAAGCTTCAAGGCTTCACTGATGTATATTGGGTAGGAAGTCCATTCGACAGGAAGATCACATCACTAGAGATCTTCAATATTGGGTCAACGATAATTTATTGGTACATCAGGAAACAGAGATCGGTTGCACTCAGTTGGGCAGAGACAGAGTACATGGCCACGAGTCAGGAAACATGTGAGGCCATCCGGATGAGAAAGATCCTGGTTTGATTTTTTGGTCAACAAATGGATCCAACTATGATTTACTGCGATAATCAGAGTTGTATCAAACTATATGAAAATCCAGTTTTTCATGATTGGTCCAAGCATATTGATATCTAATATCATCATCTCAGAGATTGTGTATTGAGGAGGATTATGTTGTTAGGGTACATTCCCACGAAGGACCAAGATTTTGACATTCTGATAAAGGAATTGTCAATATGTAAATTCAAGTTTCATGGAGACGGGATCGGGGTAGCTAATAATCCCTTTCTTGTTGAGAGGGAATGTTAATAAGTGGAAACAAAAAATTCTAGTTTAACTTGTCCTTGAATTAAACTGAGAATTAAAATCGAATTCTATTCTCATAAAAACTTGTAAATAGTTAATTAAGTTTAATTAACTTAATTAGCTTAGGAATTTTGAGTTGGAAGTCTTTCTGTAGTCATGTATATGTTCTCCCTAAGTTTTAGGGGTCAAGTATGAGTTTAAATTGAGTCGGAAATTAGATCACTCAGTTTACTGAGTTAAGTTCAGTAAAATTAGTTCCAAACTATTTGTGGAACTAATAGAGGACTAACAGTGAGTTGGTGCACTAGTGCATCCACTAGTGCTACTCCAGTTAACTAAATATTCCCTCAAGAAACACATGCATGTTAGTTAAGAGAAAGACCTAGTTGAGACTAGAGCGTAGGGACAATGTACTATCAGTTGTATTATCTAATGGAGTGTAAATATCATGCATGAATCAGAGATTAATCCTATGTTTGGATTGCACAATTTTGGAAGCATGAATTCCCTTTAAATATAGGCTATTCATCCTAGGAATTACACAAGAGATCAGGGGCTTGGAGAGCTACAAAATTGGCTAAGTGTTGGCCAAGAGCTTGCTTGTGAGCTGAGAGAGTGGAGCATACTTGTGCGAAATTTGTGTAGTGAGAATACGATTTGTATCTTCACTCATATTTATGATATATGCAATACAGATAACGAGTTTTTGAGAAGTGGCTTTCCCTAAATACATCTTGTGTTATGTGCCATTGATTTATCTTCTTCTTGTTCATATTGTTTTCATCAATCTATTGGCTTTCGCTCGTTGAAGGTAGAAGTAGATCCTTGTCCTATGCTTTAGTACATCGCATGAGCTTGTGAATCTATAGGATTTTCTACAATCTCTTCCCATCACTTTTCCTACATTCATGCAACTCCAAATATCCAGTGGTCTACCTGTTCCAATAACTGTTCATGATCAACATTTCATTATCATAATATAAACATATGCATATGAAAGTCATAATCTCATGTCAATAAAATAAATAACAACAAGCATTTCCTTTTGCTTTATGGATTCCTCACATAGCTGAGAATCTTAAGCATTCCATCCATACATGCATCCCATTCATAACATGATTATTCATTCTTCCATGATAATGAACCCTAACAAGAACATGTCCATTTCAATGGCAAATTTTTTTACATTCATTTTTCCATTACCATATTCATGAATATGACACATACATAATCACATTTGTTTATGAAATTAGAGTTTAGAGAACTCCTTTCATTTATGCATAGAATTTCAACAATGATTACCAAAGATACTGGAGGAATTATTTATCCAAATTCCTCCCTTTTACTTTTTTACCTTGTTGTTATTACCAACATTCTAGCTATTATTTTCTTTTATTCCTATTGATAGAGTCAATTTCCAGCCCACTTATATTCTCTCATTCATGATTTGTCTCACATTCAGAAGAAATGGTCCAACATACACCCACAATGGTATTTTTCAACCATATGTCCCACTCCAACCTTTCATGTTTTTCACGAATCTTTATTTATATGCAAGGCCTTACCTAGGTCACATATTTATGTTAGGTTCTCCTCATCAGTTCCCTAGAGCTCCATGGTTTTATTTCCACACCTAAATGATTTTCCTAAGGCCCAAAATAATGAAAAAAATGGGAAAAAGTAAAAAAAATTACGAGGGAAATAATAAAAGGAAAATAAGATTCATGACAATAGTCATAAAATTGCAAAACAAAATAAAATGGCCATGCAAACAATCAACAATTAAATCACAAATAGAATAAATTTTTAATCGTGAAATCACATGAAAATGATGTCAATCCAAAATCACCCATTCCCCTTGGGTCCAATGTTCATGGCATCCTCCACCATCATATGTGATACATATATGTGCTCAATTTCAAGCTGAGCACTTTCCCAAATTTTCACTGCAGCTTCAAAATTTCAAAGCCCCCCCCCCCCCCCCCCCCCCAAAAAAAAAAAAACAAATAACACGTGGAGGGGCCCTTTCGATTTACATTATATATATATATATATATTTCAAGTGCTCCCCTCCACATTGGAAACATGAAATCATTTTCTTGTCTTTTTCAGCCTTACAAGGTCCTTTTTTTGGCCTTGTCATCATGACAATTATCCACATCTTGGAGGGTCGAAGTGTTTTGCAACAATCCCTTTATGCAGGGAAAGTTTTGCATCAGTATGCCATTCAACCTTGATTATTCCTTTTTCGCTCCGATAAGTCTTCTATTATGTGCCTTGAAACTCTTGATCTTAGCCTTCAAACTCTTGAAAGTTTAGGCTCTTTCAAGGGAATTTTCCTTTTTTTGTTCATGATGGACTTGGTTCATGTCATGTTGCACCATTCCATTTCCATTCCTTTCTCCTTGCTGAAATTAAGTCTTCTTATCTTATCTTATCTTATCTTATGTGCTATCACAAACACTTAAATATTAATTTTAATAATATAAATAATTCAGATGTTGCCATGCCATGCTAGCACCAAGCATGTTACCCCGCAACTGTGCACACGTCTAAGGTTTTCATGTCAGTTACATGTTCCAAACACCAGAAATACATATACATGTCAACATGTCTACAATCATGCCATTAAGATATTTAGAAATTAGTATTTCTACTTAGATCATCATCGTTAGTTAAAATTATCCTCTAAAATCATCATCATTTATTAAAATTAGTCTCTTTATCAAGGCTAGCAATCATGACATCTGCAATTTCAAAAGTTAGTTAGAAGCCATCTAACATAGTAGCATTTTTTGTTTCTATAATTTCACAATTTATACTATCATCGCGGAAATACATGCTATGCACTCAACACATAACAATAAATCATAGTGCTATAATCAACACCTCATTTCACACAATAGGAAATCACTAGAAACACAACACTCTATAATAGAGTAAACAAATATCATGCCTCTAATCCACTAAGGCTCTTGCCACATAACATACACACCATGGGGTTACCACATACAATCAACATATATATATAAACACCTAATATTCAACAAAATCAAGCAACATAGGGATTTCTCGAAATCCCTCATATCATATGAACTTTCACATGTACATTTCATTCCATGTATGTAATAAAACACTACTTAATAGTAGTACTGGTACATTACAAATAACCATGCACCTAACCATGTAGGTAGTGCTGCAACAATTAAATAAATGACAAGCATAAAAGGTCACAATAATGATATTGTCTCGATGTTCAAATTACAAATAAGAAAACCCATTCATAGTCAATGCATCTAGTAGAATAATCCAAACATCATTGTAGTTAGCATGCAATCCACAATCAATGATATAAGTATCACACAATCATATTCACACTCAACTACCACAATTAGATGTTGAGCTCCACTCATCTCTAGAAGCATAGTTCCATACTTTCTACTTTAACAATACTCTGTCCACTCTGTAACAAAGCTCCAATATTTACTCCAAAAGTCCTAATGTTGAACCTTTGGTTTGATACCATTTTTGGAATGTGTTTGTACTATAAAAATGAGTAGGGAGAAAGACACAAGCCACAAATATAGCCTTATGCTTCTCCACACTACCATCTGTAACTTTCTTTACCTTGTAAAGCCAACGGGAGCTCACCAAGGACTTATCCTCTAGTCTCAGGACCACATCCCAAACATTGTTATGAACTATGGATTCATACTCCTCCACCATGGCATCAACCCAAAACGGTTACTGCACTGCTTCGTTAAAGGAAGATGGCTCTGTCACAACAAATCTGGTCATAAGAGACATGTATCTGGTGCACTTGTCAGGTGACATCCTTTGTCTTCACTGTGATGTGCGTGCTCCCACATTCTCTCTAGCATACAAAAAAAATCTATCCACCTCTCTGGTGTGCTTTCTCCCATCTCTGGAAGACTCTACCTGAGTGCATGTCTCCACTCCCGGATCCTCTACATGTGGCTACTCCACATCAATCTAAGGCCCCTCAACCTTAGGAGCTAAAAGCTACTCAACTGCATGTAGATGAAGCTCCCTCTCAAGGGAAACTCACATGGCCTTCTCCTCATCGAATCTGACATCCCTGCGAATCACTATCATCTTGCTGGTCGAAAAGAACACCTGATAGTTGTGAGGCGCATCAATGTTTCCCACAAATACCCCCAACTTTACTATCGGCTCAAGCTTCTTCCATTCTTCTTTGGTCACATGGAAATATACCAATGTCCCAAAAATCCTGAAGTGACCAACATCTGGCCTCTTTTTGGAATAAGCCTCCTTTGGTGTCTTCATCCCAAGTATCTGATGCGGGCTACGGTTCTGAACATAAACCATTATTTTGCATTGCTCAACCCACAAGTGTAGTGGGAAACCCTAATCATGCAACATCACTCTCTCTACCCCTACTATGCTTATGTTCTTCCTCTCATCCAACCCATTCTACTAAGGGTTATGGGGTGTCGTTAGCTCCAGTTTAATCCCTTCTGCTGCATATAAGTTCCTAAACTCATTTGATACATACTCACCACTGATATCACTCTGTAGAGATTTAACCTTCTTGCCTGACTCTTTCTACACCAATGCTTTAAACTCACCAAATTTGTGAAGGTTTGACCCTTTTTTGTATAAAAAATATCCAGCATGTTCAAGAAAAGTCATCAACAAATATAACATAATACCTGTGTTTGGCTATGGATGATGTCAAGAATGGTCCACACACATCTAAATGGACTCGACCTAGAATAGCCTCTGCTCGATTGTCTCTGTCGTAAAAGTAAGACTTGGTGTATATACCCAAAGTACACCCCTTGCATGTATCAACTTGCTCTAGTGTACCTTTGGGCAAACCAGTGGAGATTTTTCGCATGATCTTCAAAGCCCCATGATGCAAGTGACCCAACTTCCTCTACCACAACTCGCCAACGTCTTGGCTCTGCACCATCTTTAGTTTCATGCTCAAAGAAGCACAATCCTCTTCCTCCATCTTATAGAGATTCTTCACCCAAATCCATATCTTATTTACTTGACCTGTGGCCATGTGTCAAATGAATGCCTTTCCTTTCCAGAAGATCACATCACATCCTCTATCCTCAAGCATGGCAACAATACCAATTTCTTCTTCATCCCAGGCACATACATAAAATTATTCAAGGTGAGTGGAGCCTCATGCTCACTCTAAAAAGTAACTGTGGCTAATCTAGTAGCACTATACCTCCCATCATCACCCATCTTGATATGCATCTGGAGATCTTTCTCCTCCAGGTCACTAAATAACTCCTTGTTGCCATTCATGTGCAATGAAGCTCCACTGTCTAACTACCATACACTTCCTATCATTGATGACACCATGCATGCAATGAGGGAAAAGTCCAATTCGAATTGAGAGGCCAAAGCCTCAGTTGTCGCTCCTCTCGAAGATTTGTTCTTGGACTTCTTGAGTGGACAATTTGTAGCAAAATGGCTCAGCTCATGAAAATGAAAGCATTTCACTTTTTTCATGTCTTTCTTCTTGCCTCCATGACAAAAATATGATTTGGAATGGGAAGCTTTCCCTTTCTCTTTCTTCGCCTTAATCACTAAGGCACCGTTCTCTTTATGATTAGTCTTTAATGAAGAACCATCGCTGGTGTTCCTCTTGATCTCCTCCTACATCAAATCTGACCATAGTAATTCCCAATATGGAAGCTTCTCTTGACCATTAACAAAGTCCTAATAACTATGCCAACTTGTTGGGAGTACCAGAAGATCAAGACTCACCATATCATCTTCGACAACTGTGATTCCAACACTTCCAAGTTCATCACGACATTGAGGTAACTTGGTCAAGTATTTTGGAATAGTCTCACCTTTCTCCCTTATTGATTTTTCGAAGTTTGTCCTTCAATTCCAATTTCCTTTTGTCACTATTGTTCTGATACAAGTATGTCAATGCTTTACACATAGCATACAAGGTTTCCTTGCCATGGAGACTTGAGACACTTCTTCCATTGAGCAAGATTCTATGCATTGATGATGCTGGATTAGGAATGTCTTGATCAATGAATTCCTTCAAGCCATTATCCTCCAACACAACCTCCATTCTATCCCTCCAATATATATAATTTGAGCTTCCTTCTGAGGATTACTCAAGCCACAAACCATAG
This sequence comes from Pinus taeda, assembly GCA_000404065.3. Classification (NCBI taxonomy): domain Eukaryota; kingdom Viridiplantae; phylum Streptophyta; class Pinopsida; order Pinales; family Pinaceae; genus Pinus; species Pinus taeda. Next base: position 109,558 of record APFE031740452.1, on the reverse strand, counting down.
AACGCCATCTGTCAATCTTGAAGTATGCATTGCAAATTCAAATTTCACTTGTAAACCAAAAACCAAAACTTCAAAATATCCTCTAGTATACTATCTTCAACTCTAATACCATGTAGAATTTTCCTGTAGATTCACAAGCTCATGTAATCTACTCAAACAAGAGACAAGAATCTACTTCTACTTTCAACCAGTGGAAGCCAATAGAATGATGAAAACAATATGAACAAGAAGAAGATAAATAAATGGCACATAACACAATAATTTTTCCTGGGGAAAGTGATCGAGGTGGATATTGGTGGCCACCTGCCAAGTCCACCTGGACCCCCACCATTGTCTTTCTCAGCATTTTCAGTTTCCTTAATTGTAGCACAACTTACTATTTTTAGCAGTTTTTCGGGTCCTGAACTTCCGGAGCCGTTTTGAGGCCGTAAACGACGTTTTTTGGGGAATCCGGGGGCAACATGGTCCATGCAATGGACCGATGTTGCTTGTTCCAACAATGATAGTGCTCGAATAGATATTTCTATTGAGTTATTGTACGCGTCAAA
>APFE031740452.1:42637-103340 GCA_000404065.3 Pinus taeda | reverse complement strand
ATCTCTTCTTAGAGATAAGCTACCATCGCCCTAGCTAGTTTATTTCCATTTCTGATTGTAAGCATATTTTAGTAGTTTCCATTAATGAAATGAAGTATTATTTCTGCTGCATATTTGTGTATATGGTTATCTCTGTAATTTGTTGCGTTACTGTTTAAATCCGGATCAGAAAGCCACTCCTCAAAACCCCACATATCTGTATTGCATTAAATCAGAAATATGAGTGAACATACCAAGCTTGTTCTCACTAGAACAATTCCGCACAAGTATTCTCAACTCTCTACTTCACAAGGCTGCTATTAGCCAACACTTATCCAATTTCCACTGCTTTCCAAGCCCCTATTTCCTTTCACAATTCCTAGGATGAATAGCATGTATTTAAAGGGTATTTATGCTTCCAAAATTACGCAATCCTTATTAGGTCCTCTTCCAGATTGCATGCATGATATTTGCAACTCAGTTAATCACACAACTGATAATACATTGTCCCTGCACTCTAGTCTCAAATGGGTCTTTCTCAGAACTGACATGCATGAGTTTTTGATAAGTGAATCTTTAGTTATCTGGAGTAGCACCTGTGAATGCACCAATGCACTAACTGATTGCTAATTCTCTACTAGTTCAACAAACAATTAGAACTATTTTAATTAACTATAACTCAGTAAACTGAGTTCTCTAATTACAAGTCAATCTAAACTCATATTATACCCCTAAAATATAAGGAGAACACTTACATGACTTCCAAAAGCCTTCCAACTCGAAATTCCTAAGCTAATTAAGTTAATTAAACTTAATTAATTATTTACAAGTTGCTATGAGAATATAATTTGATTTTAATTCACAATTTAATTCAAGGACAAATTAAACTGGAATTTCTTGTTTCCATTTCTCAACTCTCCTCGCTACACTCCTAAGGACTTACCCTCCGATATTACCAACTCTTGCAGGCCCTTTCCCTGATATTATCAACTCCTTTTTATTGGTTCTCATTAGCATCAAGCTGCCAACCATGACAATTTACCCTGTCCTTTTTCATCTTGACTCTTCCCATTTGCATGGGTTTCTGTGGGCTTCCAAAGTGAGACCCCTCCGAGGCTATGTCATCTTGGACCCTTTCCCAACTATTGATCATCCATTTCCCTATACATAATACATAGCTAGACTGAGTGCAATTTCACCACAAAGTGTTGAATTTTGTGGTTTTTATAAGAGACTCTCCCACTTGAATTTTCACCACAGTGGGTAGAAAGAAGAGCTTTAGTACTATTTACCAGACTCAGGAGACTTAGCCAATCTCCTCAACTGCAATTTAAGCGCACAACCATATTACTAATAATGTTACACACATCATACACTCAATTTGGACAAATTGCATGTAAATCTCCAGTTCCATCTATCTCTCAGGAATAAACATAGGCTTAATCAACCCTTTGATAGGAAATCACTATATTTCATATCTTCACCACACATATAGAGCTTCAAAAATTCCTTTAAGAAATTATATAAGGGTTGATTAAGCCCCATAAATGGGTAATTATATAAGGGTTGATTTTGCCTCATAACTTACCTTAAACCACCATTCTCATTAGTTTATTGCATGTTTTTCATTATATTTATGCTAATAGAGTGAGTTGGGTTGGTCATTATGCCATGGAGTCTAATGTATGCTTAATGCAGATTTTTGGTCAATTTTGGAGACAAAGTCAAAGATTTAATGGAAATTTGGTAGCAAATATTCAAAGAAGAAAAGGGAGAGAATTTATAGGAGGGTGTCCCCCTCATTTATGACTCCCTACTTTGAATTCTCCTTCAGAAAGCTTGGAGCACAAACAACCACATCAATGCGCCAAAGATGCAGCCAAGCAAGTGAAGGATAACTGTTGTATATCTCAAGCTTTAGGAGCCAAGCCTCCTTGATTTTAAGGGATCTGTTGGGAGTTCTAGTTTTATAAGTAGAGAGGCCTAGGGCCTCATTAGGTTGTTGGATGTTAGTCAAATTTTCGCACTTTTGTTGCAGCTTTGCTCTACTCAACTTCAAGCTTACTTTTGTAGACAGTTTCATGTAATCTTACTGTTATTTTGATAATGAAGATGAGATTGTTTCTGAGCTAGCACTGAGTTACCTCAGAGGGCTAAAGCTCTTGGGTTAGGGCCCAATCCAAGCATCCAATCACCTCTTTTTTTTGTATTTATATGCTTTGTTTTAGTTTATGAAAGAGTTACTGATAGATAGATTTCTTTCTTAGTTAAGAATAGGTTGCTTTTGGTAATTTAAAAGGTTGTTTCCATTTCAGTTTGCTCTATCAAGTTGAATAGTGATAGAAAAATATACAAAAATTCCAGCACCAGAGCCTTGGCCTCCTTTCTCCCCTTTGGGACCATGAACTGAGGCCAAGACCCTATTGCTGCCACAAAAAACACAGATTTGCCATTACCATAGGATTTCTAGTGTTGCAGCTTGTTAGAAGGTTAATGCTTTGCTATAGATCTATTTCATCATGCTCAGTTTTGTCTATACAATAAATTTCCTTCCATGTTTTATTTCCATATGGCATTGTTCAGCATTTACTTTCCTAGATCAGAATTTAGACTAGCTTGATGAACAGTTCTGTTTTTTAGTGTAGCTAGTTTCTTTGCTTGCTTAGTCTCGGTGTTTGATTTTTAGTTCTCTTGTAGTAAATCTCTGCTCTCAATAATTCAACCAATCAGTCATCACCATTTCTCTTTGATCCATGTTCCATAGTTCATCCAAAGTCCCTCACAAATCTGCCCTAATTTTCTGCACTTTTCTCATGAACTTTCCTCTCTTTCCTTGAACAAGTCCAACCATCTTTCTCTTCGCTAATCCTCCTTGATCAAACTTATACACCGTAACACATCCTCCTAGCCATTAGCTACCCTTTCCACCCATTTTCCCACCTTCAAAACCTCTAAAAATAGCTCTCAGCATCCTCCTGTTGACCTCCTGTAGATCCCCTACAACCTTCTGTAGATTTTCCTGTAGGTGTCTTTTTGAAGTCTAATTGCAGGGAAAGCCTCTAGAAGGCCACATGGGACATCCTAGGACCCCTCCACACCTTCCTACACCTCTGAAAACTCCAAAGTATCCCTCTATCGCCACCTAATCGTTGCTACATTCACAAACAAATAAATTACATGCATGACAATTTCACCTAAAAATACATAAAAATCCAAAAAGATGTTTTTGTTCTCATTTCCTTGTAGAAATAGCTTGAGTAGATGTTGTCTACTTCCTAAGTAGGTAATGACATTCATTTTATGGTGTTTCATCTCTCTTTTTTCAAAAGTAGGGTTAGTTGGTTAATTAGGGTTTACTAGGTTTACTTCACCTTTCAGTCTTCTTTCACTTTCTGCAAGTAGAGTAGCCTCTGTAGGGTAAGCTTCCCTCTCTTTCATCACATAGAAAGCTTCTTCTAGAATTCATAGAAGTTGGCTTGAGCTCCTAGTGATCTTGCGCTAGCTAACCAAGTGACAACCTATAGTAAGAACTAGTACTTGTGCATACAGCACCGTCGCTTCCAAGTTTGTTACGAACTACTGGGTTGATAAAAGTAAAGTAGGAAGCCCAAGAGTTGTAGCATTGTTGCTGCAATACTGGTGCTCACCACTTTTTGGCATCGTTTCCAGGGAAGCGTCAAAGTATTTTGTGATTATTGCTTTTCTTCTATTTCCTACTGCACTAAGTAGTTTATTTCAGCAAAAGTAGAGTAGTTGTTTCTTTCAATTTATGCATTTCATTGCTTTCATTTCAATTTTGCAACTTCCATTCTAGCAAAAGTATATTGCCCATATCCTTTCTTTCATTTCAATTCTGCAATTTCCATTCCAACAAAATTAGATTAGCCATTTCCTTGATTTCATTTCAATTCTACAATTTCCATTCCAGTAAAAGTAGATTAGCCATTTCCTTGCTTTCATTTCATTTGCTTTCCTTTTTTAGTTCTGCAATTTCATTTCAACAAGTTCATTTCAGTAGTTGCAATTTGTTTGTTCAATCAATTTCAGTTTTACAAGGTACAAGCAGTGAAAAAAAAAAGCCAACCAAAAAAAGATTTCCTTTCATGCCTCATAGGAACAAAGATAATTCAGGAAAATTCTTACCCAACACCCCCACCACATCACATACCCACCCTTCTCTCTTCTTCGGTGGCAGTGATCAAGAAGAACCTTTAGGTGAACAACCAGAGATATTTGAATAACCTATAGGGGAAGAAGAAGAAGAAAACATCCCTCCTAAGACAATGGCTGAAAACATAAATGCTAGTGGGAATGGAGAAAGAGTAGAGGGTACCTTTCCAATCCGAGAGACCAACTGGGTACATAAGCTCTTCAGCCCTACCTCACTTCCGTGGATTGACTATAGAATATCTTGACACTTTCTTGTTTGAGTTTGTTGTTATCTTTCGAACCTATAACTATGCAGAAGATGAGCAAAAGTTGAAACTATTTCCTTCTACCCTCAGGGATGCAGCATTGCACTGGTTCATGGGGTTACCTGGCAATAGCATCACAACTTGGGCTCAGATGTAGCAAGCCTTCAATAACAAATAACGAGACTATTGTAGGTCAAAAGACACCAAGGAAGAAATCTTCCGAATGACCATGGGAAGTGATGAATCATTGGAAGATTATGAAGAGAGGTTCCAGCTCAATTATAAAAGGGTCAGGTGCACACTTGACCCCAAATCGCTAAAGTTGGTCCTGCTTAGGGGAATTCTGGAAGACCTTCTAGACACCCTCCATCTGCTAGCTAGGGGAGACATCTACCAACTACCTTATGAAGACATAAAGACTGTTTTTAGAAACCATTCTAGGGTAGCCAGAAAGAGAGGTAGGGGGAGTCAACCTATAGCCAGTACCTCCTCATCCAGTCCATCCATAAAAGGTGAACTTGGACACATGCTGGAAGACTTCAAGAGTGAGATTCTACAGACTCTTGCCATGCAAATGGATACCTTGCATATAAAAAGGAAACAAGAGGAAGTAGAGAGGGCTTTGGCCATTTTTTGTCCTAGGTGCACCAAAAGGCATCCTAGGAATGAATGTCCATTGAACTCTATAGAGGTTTGTTCGGTCTGTGAAGAAGATCATTCTACAGATAAGTGCCCTTCCTTGCCTAGGCTTAAAGTTGTATACCAAGGGGTCGAAGGAGCCACTGAACCACTCTATTTCATGAACCAACGGAGACCGCATGGACCTAGACCATACCAGCAGGGAATGCAAGGGACATCTTAGGCATACTACAACTCCAACCAAACCACTCCCATACCTTCTTGGGGCCCTCCTACTCATCCTTCTTGGTCCACACCTCCTCCTTGGTCCTATCCATCTCAATATCATGCCCAATCAGTCGCTCATTCATCTCACTCCTATGCTCAGCCACAACCTCAGTGGAATGTATCTCATCAGGGGTGGGGGCCCTAGTACAACTCTCCTCCCACTCTTTTGCCTCCACCACCTACTCAACCACAACCATTACCTCCTGCTCCACCAAGGCAAACCCAAATGCTTGCTCAACCGAACCCGAAACTGAACAACAGACAGGCTCAACAAGTATATGGTGGGGAACCATCATGCCCAACCTATGCTGTGGGAATTTCAGGAGATTAACCTACGATCTGGGAAGGTTCTCCTAGATAGCTAGCCTCCCCCTCAGGAGGTTGAGGAAGATAAAGAGGAAAGTGAACCAAAATCAATTCCACCCTTTCCCGAGAGACTATCCGGGACAACACAACCCACCTTAGAAGAAACTGAACTTCTGGGAGAATTGAAATAGTGATGTGTAAAGATACCACTTCTCCAAGCCATAAAGGATGTTCCTATATACAATAAGATGATCAAAGAGAAGTGCTTCAGGCATCCAAGCAGGCACAAAAGAGATGCCCCAACCATCAATGTCATAGGACAACTATCCGACATGATGTTGGGGTAGGTAATCTGTCTGAAATATCTAGACCCTGGAAGCCAGTGTAGTTGATGTCCACATCAATGGCACCATGATCCCACATACCTTGATTGATCTGTGAGCTGCCATTAATGTGATGACAAAGGAACCATGCTCAAGCTCAAACTCCAGGGCTCCTTGAGAAAGACCATGACAGTACTGCGGCTAGCAATTCGTTCCACCGTGAACCATGAAGGGATTATGGAGGATGTGATGGTCTCCATTGGTTCTTGGGAGTACCTTGCTAATTTGTTCTCCAGATGAGAGAAAAGCTCACTGGGTATCCTCTCATCCTGGGAAGACCCTAGTTGGCCACTGTCGTTGCTTACATCAGTTGTCAGGATGGAAACATGACCATCAAGAACGGGCATATGTCTAAGCAGCTAATCCTATACCCTCCTACCCAACCCCTGCTAAAACATGATCTACCTCTCTGGTTGGAGGAGGAGGATGAGGATGAAGTCTATTCTACACCACTGTGTGCAGTAGAAACTATCATGGGGGGGAAACCACAAAATGAGGATGATATCATTGGAAATTTAATTCAGAATCCACCCCCCAGTATTTTGCCATTAGAAGATCTAGTGAAAGAAACCCAAGAAAATCCCCTAACTGATCTCTGTGTGGTCGACCCGATCTCTCTCTATGTTAAGAATATAGAGTTTGGCCCAGAAAGAACCTTGAAAATCAACTCATCCTTATCCACCTCCCAGGAGAAGGAACTGTGCAACTTATTAAGAAAACATGTAGATGCCTTCACCTGGAGTTATAAGGAGATGAAGGAAGTGCACCCTTTAGTATGTACTCATCATATGTACATTAAGGAAGATTGCAAACCAGTCAGGCAACCTCAAAGTAGGATGAATCCAACCCTTAAAGACATTGTTAAAGAAGAATTGCAAAAACTACTTGATGCAGGATTCATCTACCCCATCTCTGACAGTGAATGGGTCTATCCTTTGGTGTTAGTGCCAAAGAAAAATGGTAAGTGGAGAATTTGTGTCGATTATTAGGAAATGAACAAGGCCACTAAAAAGGACCATTTTCCTTTGCCTTTCATAGATCAAGTGTTATATGGTTTGGCGGGGAAATTTTTTTTCTACTTCCTAGATGGGTTTAGCGGGTATAATCATATTCAAATCAACCCAGAATACCAAGATAAGACCACTTTCGCTTGTCCTTGGGGTACCTTTGCATACCAGGTCCTTCCTTTTGGTTTGTGGAATGCTCCAGCCACTTTGCAGAGAGAAATATTGAGTATATTTTTTGAATTGGTTCATGATGTGGTGGAAATATATATGGATGATTTTACTCCTTATGGTTCTAACTTTCAAGAAGCTTTATCTAACCTAGGGAAGTTTTGGACAAGTGTATTGAAATGAACCTATCCCTCAATTTGGAAAAATGTGAATTTTAGATGACTAAAGGGAACGTGCTAGGTCATGCAATATCTCAACAAGGATTGCAGGTAGACCCCAACAAAATTTCCACCATCCAAAGGGTTCAACCTCCTCAAAAGGTGAGAGATGTCCGAAGTTTCCTAGGCTTAGCAAGATATTGCAGAAGATTCATTAAAGATTTCAGTAAGTTAGCCTCTTTGTTGTTTGGTCTTTTGGGAAAAGATGTCGAGTTCATATGGACTGAAAACTGTCAAGAAGTCCTAGATACCTTGAAAAGCAAACTTCTAACTGCCCTAATTTTGAGAGGCCCAAACTGGGCCCTACCTTTCCACATTCACACATATGCCTCGAATAAAGAAATAGGAGCAGCCTTGGGACAAATTGATGAAAATTTGCCTTATGCCATATACTTTATAAGTAAAAATTTGTCAAAGGCAGAGTTAAACTACGGTCACCGAGAAGGAACTCCTAGCTGTAGTGCATTCCTTAAATAAATTCAGACATTACAACATAGGCGATCAAACCTCTGTACACACTGATCATGCTGCAATTAGGTATTTAATGAATAAACTAGATGTAAATGCTCACATTATTAGATGGTTGCTTTTACTGCAGCAGCTTGATTTAACCATTATTGATAAGCCTGGTAAAAAAAATGTTGTTGCTGACTTTTTGTCTAAAGAAAATTTGCCTGCAGGTGAGGAAGGAATGGTGGATGATCAAATGCCAAATGAGCAACTATTTTCTAACTCAATACCCTCTCCATGGTTTGCTAATATAGAAAATTACTTGGTTTTGGCACAGTTCCCACCACACCTGTCCTCAAAAGAGAAGAGCAAGATCATGAGGAAAAGCGCCCCTTTCACTTGGATTGGGGGCAATCTCTTCAAACTTGGCCCAGATCAGATCTTGAGAAGATGTGTCAGGGAGGAGGAAATTTTTGAAATTCTCCTAACTTGTCATGATAGGCCTTGTGGAGGCCATTTTGCAGCAAAAAGGACTGCCTTCAAAAACTTCCAAGCAGGTTACTATTGGCCCACTCTTCATCAAGATGTGAAGAGGTATACCAGCCAATGAAATTGGTGCCAAAGGATGGGGAAACCTACCCCAAAGGATGAGATGCCCATGCAACCTCAAATAACTTTTGAGCCATTTGAGAAGTGGGGCATGGACTTTGTGGGTCCTATCAACCCTCCTTCAAAACAGAGTCAATACATCATTATGTGCACTAATTATCTAACAAAATGGGTAGAGAGAAAAGTAATCAAGGTAGCAACAATGGTTCTACAAAAGGCTCCTGTAGAAATCACAAAGAGCTCGAAATGGATTTTAAAAATAGTTTGAGGAGCTGGGAAGTTTCAGGAAGAGCATTTAGGCCCTCCTACAACCATCCACCCTCCTGGCCATCCATCCCACACTTGCACCACTTCATTATTATGGATTTATTTCCTTCCTACTAAAAAAAACAGAGAAACTAGTTTTTAGAAAAAACAAAGAAATAAAAAAAAAAGCACCTCCAAAGCTCACCTGCAGCTTACCAAATACCTCTCCATCACCATCAGCATCTCTGGTAGCATCCTCACAGCTTCCAACACAAGAATTAGCTAAAAAATTTAAAGGGAAAAGTAGCTACAAGAGTTCCAGTGGGATTTCCTGTAGCAGTTGATCCCCTTAAAATCAAGCCACAACAGAAAAATAGGTGCAGCCATAGGATTGAAGAGGATGTCTGAAGCAGATCTAGCTAGAGGGTACCTGCACAAAGTAAACAAGCCACACATTAGGGAGTAGGAAGCATACAACAGAGGAGATATAGACATGCAGCAACTGAAATACGAGCATGCAGCAGCAAAAGAACCAAGATGCACCAACAACACGAACATTCGACTTGTAGGTAAGTGTCTAACCCTCTCCTTTGTTGCATCTATAATTGAAAATATGAAAAAGTGAATGAGATGGTTAGGGATGAATGATAAAGGTGGCCAGTTAACTGGACACCCTCATCCAGTTGGTTGTGCTCATCCAGAGATGCCACCACACGTGTGCCTAGTCAACTCACAGAAAATCCAAAGGACAAGTAGTGGAAGTTATAATAACTCCGATGAACTCCAATGAAATGATGGGAGGTGATTGCAAGAAAGAGTCATGAAGAGCCATGATGACAGAGTAGTGGGGACCAACGGTCCGAATCTGGCAACGTACCGTTTTGCCAGCTCACCCCATCATCAGAAATATCTCAAAGAAGACATAAGTATTCCTCCTCGAAACTCCTTCACCACCTTTTCTTCCATTTTATTCTCGTCCACTCAGCTGCAGCAAGCTCTATACCAATACCATAACCTCGAAACCATCATCCTCTATCGTTTTCATCCATCTTTCTGCTATCGGCATTCTACAAGAGCAGTAACAGGTTCTACAGGAGCACCTACAGCCAATTCTACAAGAGGGGCAGTAAGCAGTTTTTAAGGAGGAAACACAAGTTTTTTGCTCAAATTCTAGCTTGAAGAGGTAAGGTTCTGTACAGATCCACCTTGAGTATTAATATGTGGAAGAAATGATACAATATTAAGGAGGAATTAAGCCTATAGAAGGAGAGGAATTCCATAAAAACATTTCTGCCTGTTTTCTTAAAAAAAACACAGTTTTTCTCTGTTTCCTGTGTCTTCAAAATTTTTTGTCTTCATCTCTACCTGGGATGTTCCAAAAGGGTATAAGCAAAATGATAGGTGGATTCATGAGGAAGGAACCCACAAATTCAATTAGGCTCCATGAATATCTTGAGGTGGTAGCCATTTTCACCAGAGCCAATTGGATGCCATTTTTCGAAAAATTTTGAGGGTTTGATGAAGAAGTGGCTTCGGAGTTTTCCCTTGCTTTAGTACCTCATTCAAAGACCCATGCCACTGTTACTTTCAGAGGTATCACCATGGAAATCACTCCAAAATTTATCAGTAGAGTTACCAACCTTCCCCTTGGATTACCTTGGAGCAAAGATGAAAAGCTAATGGGACAAGTTGCCAAGAAAACCTTCTTCCAACCAGATGAACATCTTGTAGAAGACACAAATGGCATTATAAGAACAAGCATACCTTACCCTTGGGATGAGGTCTGTTACCAAATCATTAAGTATATTTCCTGTGAAGGGAGGTATAACATAGTTTATGGCTACCATTTTAGACTTCTCCATGAGCTGAGATATGGTATAGGCACTCCCACACCCCAAAAACTCAACATCCCCTATTTTCTCTTGTAGTCCCTTATAGACTTCAACATTAAGTTAAAGGCAGGAGGTCCAGATCAATTGGCTCACCATGGGTTAATTAAAATATTAGTGGAATAAGCCCTCCACACCTTCACAATCCCCATAGCATGGGAATCTTCATAAATATGACAAGAGAAGATGATATAAAGGCCCTCACATAGAGAAGACAAAAAGAGAGGAACAAGGGGCAGAAAAGACAGAAGTGTCTCTTGAGACCCTAGAAAGGGAGGCAGCAACTTCTCTTGCTACCCTCAGCACCCTTGTGAAACCCAAACAAAAGAGGAAGAGGCGAACATCAATGTACTTTAGGGCTCCGAAAAGCACAAGGATAAAAATAGGAAAGCCACAGCCATCTTCAACAGTGCCTATTGTAATTGAAGATTCACCCACTATCAAAGGGGAAGAATCTCCCTCTAAAACCCCCATCACATATGAGACAGGAAGTCCCAGATCTTCCACTTGGAAGGAAAGAGTGAAACTACATGACTCAAAAACAACTCTACAAGAAGCACAGACTGTTCTACAGGAGACCCTCACTAAGCTACAGGAGACCGAAAAACTGGAGAAAAGGGTAGAAGAATAGCCAAAGGGGAAGGAGGAAACAACAAAGACCCAAGAACCTGACCCCTAGCCTAGTTTCGGCTCTTACTACAATCTTCTTGAGGGGGGAAAAATCATTCCACAGAAATTTGCAGTCACACTTTTCTTTGAGCTGGAGAAAGAAAGAATAAGGAGCCATAGATGGATGCAAATTGCCAAATCCAAGGGGGTAGAGGATATTGGCCACATAGAGAACCAACTTAGAGAGATGGGTAGGGAATTAAGTGATGTAAGACATAGAGAGGCAATCAGAAGAACTCACTTGGAAACAGAAAATGAGTTGCTAAGAAGACATTTGCAAGAAAAGTAGACACAATTGGCATGCATGACCAGCTGGTCTATGGAGGCACTATAGTCCAAAACACTAGCAAAATCATATGGAGTATACCTCAAAGACCAATGGCTGCAATTTCAAATCAAGACTTTGGCACAGAGAGGCACCATGCCTTTCCAAGATTATAAACAGTTTACAGACCTATGTGACTAAAGTTCAGTAGAAGACAAGGCAAAGATAGCAGAGTTCCATTTGCATAACATGGCCCTCATCGATATGAACCTATGGGACCCCAATGCTAGGCTAGGGGACTTGCAACTGATGACCATGGAATCATGGATGAAACATGAGGAGAAAAGGGCAACAGAAATCAAAAAGTTGATGGAAAAAGAGAAAAATGAACCCTTAATGATCAGAGCTAAGCCATCAAACCCCATGGCTCTCATCAGTGTCCACCAACTGCTTGCAAATAATCCTCAAAGTGCCCCTAAGTATATCAATGAGCAAGCTCAGGCCATTGCACATTTTGAGTACATGGAAAGATTACTTGGGGAAGACTGTATTCATGCTTGTATGAGGAGGTGGAACACTCTCCCACATAATCTGCAAATCAGGGAGTATCACTCCCAAACAAGGATTAAAGAAGCATTAAGGAGAGTGCCACTATACAAGCGCTCTATGCAGAGTTTGAAGGCCAATTGGATTGGCCTCAAATTGAGTCCCCCACCGCTGCTAGGCCTACTGGAAGGTGTAAAAGAGGAAGAAGAACAACAACAGTGGGAAGAGGTAGACAGAAAGGCAAGATTCCATGACAAAGAAGAGGACCTCACATCAGAAGCATGGGATGTTAGGGAGGCCATCAGGGCTATCAAAGATGAGGAGATGGACTAGTTGCTCAGAGGATGAGCACAGGAGGGGGGTGATGATGAGCCCCATAAATGGGTAATTATATGGGCTCATTTTTCCTCCTAACTTAGCTTAATCCACCATTCTCATTATTTTATTGCATGTTTTTTATTATATTTATGCTAATAGAGTGAGCTGGGTTGGTCATTATGCCATGGAGTCTAATGTGTGCTTAATGCAGATTTTTGGTCAATTTTGGAGACAAAGTCAAAATTTTAATGGACATTTGGCATAAAATATTTGAAGAAGACAAGGGGGAGGATTTATAAGAGGGTTTCCCCCTCATTTATGACTCCCTACTTCGAATTCTCCTTCGGAAATCTCGGAGCACAAGCAACCACATCAATGCACCAAAGAGGCAGCCGAGCAAGTGAAGGATCACTGTTGTCTATCTCAAGCTTTGGGAGCCAAGCTTCTGTGATTTTAAGGGAGCTGTTGGGAGCTTGATTTTTATATGTAGATAGGCCTAGGGCCTCATTAGGTTGTTGTATGTTAGTCAAATTTTCGCACTTTTGTTGTAGCTTTTCTCTGCTCAACTTCGAGCTTACTTTTGTAGACAATTTCATGTAATCTTACTATTATTTTGATAATGAAGATGAGATTGTTTCTAAGCTAGCATTGAGTTACCTTAGAGGACTAAAGCTCTTGGTTTAGGGCCCAATCCAAGCAGCCAAGCACCTCTTTTTTTGTATTTATATGCTTTGTTTCAGTTTATGAATGAGTTGCTGATAGATAGATTTCTTTCTTAGTTAAGAATAGGTTGCTTTTGGTAATTTAAAAGGTTGTTTCCATTTCAGTTTGTTGTAGCAGGTTGGATAGTGATAGAAGAAGATACAAAAAGGCCATCAATAGAGCCTTGGCCTCCTTTCTTCCCTTTGGGACCATGAACTGAGGTCAAGACCCTATTGCTGCCACAAAAAACACAAATTTGCCTTTTCCATAGGATTTCTGGTGTTGCAGCTTGTTAGAAGGTTAATGCTTTGTTGTAGATCTATTTCATCATGTTCATTTCTATCTATACAATAAATTTCCTTCCATGTTTTCTTTCCATATGGCATTTTTCAACATTTACTTTCCTATATCAGAATTTAGACTAGCTTGATGAGCAATTCTGTTTTTTAGTGTAGCTAGTTTCTTTGCTTGCTTAGTCTCGGTGTTTGATTTTCAATTCTCTTGCAATACATCTCCACTCTCAATAAGTTAACCAATCAGCCATCACCATCTCTCTTTGATCCATGTTCCACAGGTCATCCAAAGTCCCTCACAAATTTGCCCTAATTTCCTGCACTTTTCTTATGAACTTTCCTCTCTTTCCTTGAACAAGTCCAACCATATTTCTCTTCCCTAATCCTCCTTGATGAACCTTAGACACCCTAACACATCCTCCTAGACATAAGCTACCCTTTCCACCCATTTTCCCACCTTCAAAACCTCTAAAAATAGCTCTCGACATCCTCCTGTAGACCTCTTGTAGACCTCCTGTAGATCCCCTACAGCCTCCTGTAGATCCCCTACAGCCTCATGTAGATTTTCTTGTAGGTGTCTTTTTGAAGTTTGAATGTAGGGAAATCCTCCAGAAGGCCACCTGGGACCTCCTAGGACCCTTCCACACATTCCTACACCTTTGCAAACTCCAAAGTCACCCTCTATCGCCACCTAATCGCTACCATAATCACAAACAAATAAATTACATGCATGACAATTTCACCTAAAAATACATAAAAATCCAAAAAGATGTTTTTTTCTCATTTCCTTGTAGAAATAGCTTGAGTAGATGTTGTTTACTTCCTAAGGAGGTAATGGCATTCATTTTATGGTGTTTCATCTCTCTTTCTGCAGCAGTAGGGTTAGCTGGTTAATTAGGGTTTGCTAGGTTTACTTCACCTTTTAGTCTTCTTTCACTTTTTTCAAGTAGAGTAGCTTCTATAGGGTAAGCTTCCCTTTCTTTCATCATATAGAAAGCTTCTTCTGGAATTCATAGAAGTTGGCTTGAGCTCCTAGTGATCTTGCACCAGCTGACCAAGTGATAGCCTGTAGTAAGAACTAGTACTTGTGCATACATCACCGTCGCTTCCAAGTTTGTTACGAACTACCGAGTTGATAGAAGTAAAGTAGGAAGCCCAGGAGTTACAACATTAGCTGCAATACTGGTGCTCACCACTCACATGGATATATTTACCTACATAAATATGCACGAATGAACCTCATTACCAATGCATACAATCAAGATCATTCATCATAAGTTTTACACCTTCAAGATTGAGAAAACCAACCATCTATCATGCAACAACATAATTAAGGTATTATCATTTAAATTCACATAAGGAGGCATTTTTGTGGAACCATAGTACTAAATAAACATGCTTTCAAACTTTAAAGTTTCCAAGCACAAGAAAATCAACTATTCCTCTTACAAATAGTATCAAGATGAGAATTTATATTCAAATCCCCTCCCTGCGATCATCGATGTGAATCCAAAGTTACAAGTAACATGCATCTAGACATCATTTCCTCTCTATTATAGGAAATCATGAGCTAATCATGCGTAAGTGCAATATCGACTTGACTATCCCGTGATAATTCAATAATAAGGAATGCATTAATTAAGGCTTGAATGTGACCCTCATGTAAAACACCAAGTCAATAAGAATAAAAGGAGAGGAAATCCTCCATATTCCACATTGTAACACCACTATGAAATGCAAGCTTGAAATCAAATTAGTCTGCATATTGCAATAAGTAAGAAGAAATATCATGCTTAGCCATTATTCTCACATGCCATCGTAGCACCTTTAAAACAACAATACAACACACCAATCAATTATTTAAATAAGAGTTACACGAACATGTCTCAAGTAATAATGAAAACATTTCAAACCATAGATACAAGGATCATTCATTAACATACACAATATATGAGAAACACTTATTTTATGAGTTATGGCAAACTGAGTCTAAGACTATGACTATCTACCCAACTATATATAGTTGTAGTTGATTCTCACTTGCAACTATCACCCGCAAGCCAGATTCCAAAAACTGAGGTGTATTTTGCTTAAAGGATTGAACACAATCTTCAATTACTTTAGGGGATCCAGAGGCTTCTCAACCTCCACCCTCCAATTGAGTTGCAAGCGGCAAAAGCACAAGGAAATTAGAGACTCACTGTCTCCACCCAACTTGGAGACTCTAGAACATAAAAAAATAAAACATACAACGAGGAAGCGATCCAAAAATTCTCCAAGAATTTTTTGAGGAATAATTCCTCCACCCTAGCCCTTCGATATTTGCTGAGAATCACCATATCCACCCTATGGCTACTGGGGACTCAAGAGGTAATTTATTCTCCACCTGGAAGTGATTTCCTCCCTGACTCCTTGCCAACCTAAGGTGGTCTCTTCCCTTTTTGTTTCACTCTTTCTCAACTACTGCTATGTTTTCCTCCCTCTCTCTCTCTCTCTCTCTCTCTCTCTCTCTCTCTCTCTCTCTCTTTTATTTTCCTCTGTTCACAGTGGTTCTCCACCACGATATTCCTCGAGCACTATTATTCATTGCCCATGTGTTCTCTCTCTCTTCCTCTTCTCTCGAGACCATCTTCCTTGTTGTGTTAACCTCCTCGTTTCTCTCCTGATACTTGCATAACCCTATACTTACAAAATTCTCATCCTTTTTCCTTGTCACAATCCCTCAAGGAAAGTATGTGCCTCATCCTTTTTTGCAGTTCCATAAATTTAGAGGAACACCAGGCCATTAAAGCACAACAAATAGCCTTCAATGACTATCACATAACTCAGATTTTTCCTACAAAAAGCAAACTAATATTCCCAAGCAATTTCCCTCATTCTCTAGAATCAGTGTCCCTTAACTCATCCCAAAATTCTTTTTTGAACATAATTACATTGAAAAAATAGGTTAAGAAAAGTGGTATGTTACAACCCCTCCCCCTTAGGGGAACACTATCATTGGTGTTCTATGTCCATATAAAATACACAAGACATGCTTGAAACAAATTCATATTGTTTATGGAGCTTCATACACAAATTTGTACAATATTTACAACATATACATTTACTTCAACTAGAAAACAAAAAAGGGTATGTTGCCTTCATTGAGTCATCCATTTACTAAGTGGATTCCTCGAGCCCAAAGTGCCTCCATTGCACTATGACTTGCTCTATTGATCGATTCCAGAGCATGATGCTCCTCCGATCTAGGATGCATAAGGGCTCTGCCTGGAACTCTACCTCTAGTTCCACCTCTAGCATAGACCAATCAATCACATTATTAGAATCCTATACATATCTTTTAAGCAAAGAAACATGGAAAACATCATCGAATTTCAATGATGAAGGTAAGGCTAGCCTATAGGCCACTCATCCAATATTTTCAATGATCTCAAAAGGTCCACAAAACCGAGGTGCTATATTGGCACCTGACCCAATCTTAAGGGAATTTTTCTTGGGCTTAATCCACAAATAAGGATGCTCCCAAACTTGAAATTATTTATGTACCCTATGGTGACCTACATAAATTTTATTCGTGCCCCGTGCCACGTTCAAATTATATTTTATAATATGCAATTGTTGCTCCATCTATTTCATCATATCAGGCACAATAAGGACCCTTTTTCACTGGATCATTCCATCTAATAGGAGTATTGCAACTCCTTCCATAAAGTTCCTCGAATGGGCTCATTATTATAGATTCTTGGTGCCCATTTTTGTATGCAAATTCTATGAGAGGAATATAATAGTACCACTTCTTAGGTTGATGCATCACATACATCCTCAACATGTCCTTGATGATTCTATTTGTCCTCTTTATTTTCTGATATGATTATGGATGAGAAGCTGTACATAATGCTAATTCAGTACCCAGACCTGAAAATAGTTCCTTCAAAAACTTGAAGTGTACTTAGTATCTCTATCTAAGGTAATATTCTTGGGAATTCCATGCAACCTAACAATTTCCTTTATGAAAATTTTAACTACCTTACTTGTTGAGTTGGTGCATTTGACTACCAACAAGTGAGCCACCTTGCTCAACTTGTCAATCACCACCATAATGGCACCATACTTCCTGGAGATTCTCGATAATCCTGTAATGAAATCCATAGAGATTACTTCCCACTTCCATTCCAAATTGGGAATGGGTTCTAATAAACATGTTGGGTGTTTGGATTCAATTCTCACTCGTTGGCATGTTATGCATTTAACAACAAAATCAACCACTTCCCTATTCAAATTATGCCAATAATAAAAAAAAACTATGCCATGAGAGTCTTTTAGTATCTTGGATGGTCGAAATATGATTTCACATGAAACTCTATCATTATAAGTCTCTTCAAATCATCATTATTTGGTATGTATATTTTGTTCTTGAATCTAACTAGGCCATGACTTGTGAGATGATATTCCTCATCCTCACATTCTTGTTGTAATTTTTCCTTCACTTGTTGATATTTTTCATCATGTCATCCTGCATTTTTTATCCTTTCCACTAGGTCCACTTCGTAAGAGGTTATAATTTTCAAGTGATTCAATTGAATCTTTCTACTAAGTGCATCGACAACCATATTTTCCTTGCCCTTGATATACCTGATTTCAAAATCAAACTCCCTAAGTGTATCCAACCACCTAGCTTGTCATGCGTTCAAATTAGGTTTATCAAATAAATATTTGAGTCCACCATGATCTGTCATGTGTGAATTTTCTACTGATGAGATAATTCTTCCACATATTCAAGGCATGAATAATGATAGCTAACTCTAGATAATGAGTCACACAATTTACCTCATGCCCATTTAATTTCTGTGTCTCATAACCATCTGCTTGGCCTTCCTGCATCAAGACTCTACCGAGTCCTTCCTTGCAGGCATTTATGCATACTACACAATCTTTATTTGGATCTTCAACCCTCAACACAATTGCATTAGCGAGAAACTTCTTCAACTACTCAAAGCTTGTTGCACATTCAATTGCCCACTCAAATTTCTTTCCTTTCCTTTGCAAGTACATAATAGGGTGGCCTATCTTGGAGAAGTTCTTAATGAATCTCATGTAGTAGATTTCCAATCCAATGAATGATCTGACACCATTCATATTCTTCGGCGTTGACCATTCCATGATAGACTTAATCTTCTCTAGATCAACTACTACTCCCTCCCTTGAGACAATATGCCCCAAGTAATGAATTTGTGATTAGAAGAAATTTCATTTACTAATATTTGCATAAAGCTTATGCTCTCTTAAAAACTGCAATATTGTTGCCAAATGCTCTTTGTGCTCCTCCTTGGTCTTTGAATAAACCAAAATGTCGTCCACAAATACTATGACAAACTTATCCAAATAAAGGTGCAATACATTTTTGTTAAGGCACATAAAGGTTGCAGGTGCATTGGTAAGTTCGAAGGGTACCACTACAAACTCGTAGTGCCTGTATCTTGTCCTAAAAGAAATTTTATGGATCTATTTTTCTTTGATGCACACTTTATGATATCTAGACCTCAAATTGACCATAAAGAAGATTTTTTCTCCTCTCAAATGATGGAATAAATCATCAATTTGTGGAAATAAATACTGATTCTTAATGGTTAATTTATTTAATTTCCTGTAGTAAATACAAAGTCAAAGCATCCTATCCTTCTCCTTCAAAATAAAACTAGAGCTCCCCAATGTGACACACTTGGTTGTATGTAACCTTTATCAATCATCTCTTTTATTGGAAATTTTAACTCAACTAGATTTGGCATACTGATCCAGTATGGTGCTTTGGACGTTGATGCTTCTCCATACACCAATTCAATAGAGAAATCAACTTCCGTATGAGGAAGTAAACCAAATATATCTGTGGGAAACACATCCTCATATTGATGCAGCACTATATTTTTTTTTGAGTAATTCAATTTATTCTTTCCCAACATTGTCATTAGCTTCCTTAAAGCTGGATATTTTCACCACAAATAATTTATAGCCCTTCTAGCAACTGTGTTTATCTTTCATTGTTGTGGTTAGTCTAACTGATATTGGTTTTCACTTGCCTTGTAATGTTTTCATCCAAGCATTTTATTTCTTTTTCAAAATAATCCACTTTGGTTATGTGCATGTACAACAATGCGATGACCAATAATATGTTATACTCACCCAATGGAATCAAATTTAAATGTGTTGTTGTGGGCATGCCACTGAATTCAAAAGCACATGATTTTACCCACTGAATAATTTTCCTCTTTGTTCCTATTTCCAATTGAACCGACCATGGTTCCACGTGCCATTCCTTAGTCAATTTGCATATTTCCACCAGTTGTGGTATGTCGTAGTTATAATTGAAACCATGTTCACTTAAAATAGAAATAAATTAATCGCACAAATTACCTTCCATCTCAATGATGGATGCTTGGTGGTATGCCTAGAAATTGTCCATGGCTATGTATATTCTGGGAAAGTTTTGAGCCATGTCCCCCACTGTGCAAGCTTCTTGGGCACTATAAATCTTAGGCCTTGCATTATTTTGTTCTGAGAAGTTCCTTTTACACTGGTTTTCACCACACGTCCAACATTTTATTTTATCCTTTGTCTCAGTTGTGTGTTGGTTTGCTGCTGACTGATGCACATTACCTTTAGAAATTGGACGACCATTTGGCCGAAACCGATTTTATTTGCATGGGAGTGTGCCTTCCTTTCTTTTCACGATTTTATTAGGCCATTTATTTTTATTTATATCATTTCCCTTAAGCCCATATTTCTTTTATGAAATTATTTACATTGAAAAAATGAGGTTAAGCAAAGTGGGTGATTATAATTTCACTTGTGGTTCCAAGTCCAAGATCGAATAACTAACCTTCGAGTGAACCAAATCGACAGAATGAAGAGGGGGGGGAGGGGGGTTCCCCACGAAGTACATAGAGGAAGGGGGGTCGTCAGTTAATGTTTGTACCCTCTTGAAACCTTGCAATTCTTTAACTTCCATTATAATAAATCTCAGTCATGGACCAACTCCTCGGCACATTACTATGAAGATTTTAAAATTCCCAAGGTGAGATGGAAACCCTTCCATGTTAAATGACAAGAAAATTTCCTATCTTAGCCCCTCACTCCTTGGTACCTTCCTTCAACACTGTGCATTTCATATCATGACAGGATAAGGCGAGATAGACTCAATCCAATTCAAACAACGAGATGATTACCTATCTCAGCCTCGTCTCTCAGCCATTTCTCAATGTTACCATGACGAGACATGCCAAGGTCTAATACAAGGAGATGTAAAGTTTTTCATTCAACTGCTACCATTATTTCTTGTCTCGTCCATTTCTCCTGGTCACATATTTCCAACCCTATGGAGCCCCAAGCTTACATCACGCACTCGTCAGCTTGAGACAACAACATTTGCCATCACTTAACAAATATTTCTCTATCTTGGGATAGATTCTTTATCATTTCAAGTTTCACATCAAACTGATGTCATATTTTCCAAGTGGCCTCCTTTGGGAGTGTCATGTGTCATCTATTTTTGGTCCAATTGTCCCACACAAAAGGCCATTGGCACATGCCATATGGCAGTCCTCCTGGATTCCATATAAGAACTTATCCACATCATTGTGCTATGTGGCCCGGGTCCCACCAAGGTCTGGACCTTGTGAAAAATCAAATTCCCCCATTATGAAATAATTAGCACTTTTAAGGTTTTACCACCTCTCAGGGCCCTAGATGGAAACCTTGGCATTACTTGTCGGACTTTCCTTCAATCTCAATCTCTATCTCTCTCCCAAAACTTATAATGAATTCTTGTGAAATTCCTGAGGTCCCTAGATGGGAATTCATCTCTGTCAATTTCTAGTCCCCATATTTGTCTCGACATGTAAATTAGCTTATCATCCTGATGTTGGTATGTAATATATATATGATTATTGTGGCAAAGCACCCTTCAACACTTAGTTGCTTTTCTTTGCGTGAATTCCTCTCTCTCTCTCTCTCTCTCTCTCTCTCTCTCTCTCTCTCTCTCTCGAACTTGGATTTCCGTTTAATAGAAAATATATAGATATATATATGCATCCTGCGACATATAGTTGGTAAAGCTATCCATCCTGAGCATGCATTTTATATAAACACTATCTCTTCTGAACTTAACGACCACTTGGCCTAAACCATACATAGATATAAACATATAAAAAGCTATTGCTCTTAAGCTTATGCCCAAATTACATATGGTTAAGTGGGACTTTATGGTAGTCCTCGATCCTCACCATAGGCCTATCTCTCCTATGTTTTACAATATAGTATATATATAATATATATTATATTATATATATATATATATATATTTATATATAATTATATATAATTATATATATATATATGTCGAGGCTCCCTTGAATCATCTACACATAAATACATAAATAAGAGAGAACACTTCCCTTAAGCACTCCCATAGCACAAGGCCTACTGTTACACATCATTTTAATGCAGGAGGTTAACCAAATAATAGAGGTTCACCTAGCTCTTTTACTCAGGGGATTAGGGATAATTTGAGCTTAGAAAGAAACAAAGAAATTAGCCACCCCACATCAATAACTCATAAATTAAAAAACCATACAAAAATCAACATTCCTCATTATTTTACAGGGTTTGACATTCTTCATTATTCACATGCAAGAGATAAGTATTCATCAACATGAGCTTACACATATTTGAAAATAATATATATATTATATATATATATATATATACTTTATATATAATATTTTTATATATAATATATATATAATATATATATAAATATATATATATATATATATATTAATGTATATTATATATATATATATATTATATATATAATTTATTCAATGTGTAAGCTCATATATATATATATATAAACACTTATCATCTAAAAGAAGTTTGGAAACTAAGATTGGGACTTCAACTCTCTACTCAACCTTAGATTAGCTTGCACTGCAACCTTTTTTGTAGTCAATCACCCTTGTGCTAGATTTTAGAGATCGAGAAAGAGTGCTCAAAGGAGATTCTCACACATTCAACACCACTTGGAACCTAGAGATTTTCCTATCTCCACCCAACAACCTAAATACTTTGATAACCTAATGTCTCCACCATACACTGAGAACCTAGAGGACACGGGAAATTTGTAAACCGGTAGTCTGAGATGAACTCTCATTATTGTTGTTCACTACATCAATATTTTCCATGCTACTCTCCAACTCCTTGGGAAAGATGTTACTCCTCCTTCTTTCCTGCATGCACTACCCCTACTCCTCTCTGCACTGAGTCCCACAACTCTATCTCTATTCTTTATCTATATAATAATAATAAATAATATTATATAATATAGGAATAGATAATTATTATATATATAAACTATTAATAATATTACTATATATATAATAAACATTATTGTGCTCTCTGATGTTTTTCTTTACCTCCATGATACCGTCGTTGTAACCATATGGTGATGACGTGGTCACATGTCCTTCGCATCACCAGTCTCCTTGCCAATGAAACCCACTCTTTTAATTAATTGTTGTCCCTTTTTTTCTTGTGGACTTTCCAAAATTAGTATGGGCTCGTCCTCTCTTCCTCTGACTCCATAATTGTGTAGTTATTCCATTTAAAGCACAAAAGTCAACTTCCCATACCAACATTATATAACTCAGTTTCCTCCAATTTCCAAGAAATCTCCCTCCCTGAGATTTGAAATCTGTGTCCCAATATCCAAACCAATTATTTTTAGAAATATGATTACAATATTAGAATAGGGGATTAGCCTAAAGGGGTTGTCACATCCAATGCATTTGTATTTTTGTATTGTCTTAGTTGGCCATTTTCCTAGGATGGGAGCCTAATTAAATTATGAGGTTATTTTAATGAAAAACTTTGATTGGGAAGAATTTGTTTGTTTCATTGTGATTAAGATCGATACATTTGATTCTGCTGAATTTTATTGTCTTATAAAATTAGTTGTGCATTTAAATCAACAGATTGACTTTTTTTGCTAGGAATTTAAGTGTGAAGTGCTAGGTTTGTAGGAAATCTAAAAAGTTTATTATAAACCTTGAACTTAATAAGCTAATTAATATCTAACCCGTATACTACCATTGAACTTTAACCTTAACCCATTGATATCTAACAATTATACAAAACACCACAAGCCCCTTATTTATGCCTCAACAATTCCCCCTTCATTTTGGATCACCTTCATTTTGACTCCAAAATGAAGGGACCCTAATAAACTTTCTAAACAACTCATTATTTTTTATTTCCAAATCCTAATCCTTTGATTGAATAACTTATTATCGTCCTTTCCACCTGCAAAGATTTCTTTGATGATTTATTTTGCTGAAGTTTATTTGAAATAAAAAAATTCTTCCCTTATAGTTGAATTGATTCATTGATAAATTTTGTTTGCCGATAATTAATAATTAATAAAAGCCTTGTACGACATATAATGCATTGATTCCATAATTGAAAGAACAAGTGAAATCCAAATCAAAATGAATTAAGGCTTGATGAAAATCCAAAAAGAAATCATAATAAGCATTGTGTATCACTAGCACAACCATATTACTAAATGTGGTTGATATATGCTGATAGGCATATATGAACCACATTTATAAATTTATATTAATATACATTAGTATACATTTACATGAACATCCATATACAATAATGTGCATTTATATATATGAAATGTGCATTATTATGCATAGTGGTATATGAATTTATTTAAATGTAAACAACCACATTTATCTATTTAAACTATAGTAATATACACTACCACATTGTACATTAATAAATGTACATTTACTAATGTGGTTAATAAATCTACATTAATCTATAGCAATATACACTACCATAATGAACTATAAACATAAATACGAAAAAACCAATGAACTATAAGCCCGAGGGTATAATATTGAACTGGAGGGATGAGTATTAATTGAAAATCCCATGAACAATATCGAGTTGTCTTTAGTGTGACTTTTTGGAGGTTTTTCCGGTTCGATTTCTCTAAAATATGGCAGGAATTTAGTGAAATCACAAGTTTCATGGGTAACCCCTCCACAATCCAAGTGCCCTATGGGTTTTTCAAGGTGTTGAATCAATATATATAGTCAAAAACCAGTTTAAATAACACAAATCAAGATTTCACCTCAAATTTTTCCACCGAATTCCGACAATGGAAAGTCCAAAAAGTTGCACTAAAAACAACTCGTGAACAATATTATACCCTACGAATATGAACTGAAGGGATAATAAACCTAATCCATTAATAAATGCATGCGAAAATAAACCCGATGGATAATAATTCATTCATTATTAATAATTAATATATATATCTATATATCTATATATATTCTTATTAATTAATTAAACTTCAAGGATTTATATTTAACCCAAGGACTAATATTAAAAACCATATGAATAAAATTATACCTTACGAGTATGAACCTTTATAGTAATAAACCTAAGGGATTTATATTATCATCCTAAGGAAATAATAAACACAAGGGAATTAACCCTTATATTAATTAAACTCTAGGATTTATATTTAACCCAAGGACTAATGTTAAAAACCCTATGAATAAAATTATACCCTACGAGTATGAAACCTTATATTAATAAACCTAAGGGATTGATATTATCATCCCAAGGAATAATAAAGCCAAGGGATTATAAACCCAAGAAAA
Source organism: Pinus taeda (assembly GCA_000404065.3). Taxonomy (NCBI): domain Eukaryota; kingdom Viridiplantae; phylum Streptophyta; class Pinopsida; order Pinales; family Pinaceae; genus Pinus; species Pinus taeda. The sequence continues at coordinate 78,236 of APFE031740452.1, read as the reverse complement.
TAATATTAAACCCAAGAGATCAATATTATAAACTCAAGTTATATAAACCCTAAGATAAATATTATAAACCCTAAAACAATCATAGTTAACCATGGTTGATTTTCATATTGAGACAATCTTTGTCACAATGCGACGTGGGACCATGGTTTACCATGATTGATTTTCATATATGGAGACGATCAACCCTAGGGTTTAAAACCAAGGGATTTATATTAAACCCTAGGATCAATATTATAAATTCTATCAATAATATTATACCCTAGGAATATGAACCCTTTGATTAATAAACCCAAATGATTGATATTATAAACCCAATGCACTAGTAAACCCAATGGATTAATACTAAAAACCTAAGGGAATAATATTAAACCCAAGGTATATAAAATCTAAGATAAATATTATATCCCTAAAACAAGCATTGTTGACCATGGTTGATTTTCATATTGAGACAATCTTTGTGAGAATGAGACATTGTACCATGGTTGACCATGATTGATTTTCATATTGAGAGAATCTTTGTCACATTGTGATTTTGGACCATGACTGATTTTCATATTGAGAGAATATGAACTCAAGGATTTATATTTAATATTGAGATAATATTAAACTCAAGTATTTAAATTTAATCCAAGGACTAATATTAAAAACCCTATGAATAACATTATATCCTACGAATATGAACCCTTAGATTAATAAACCCAAGGGATTGATATTATAAACCCAAGGAAATAATATTAAACCCAAGGGATCAATATTATAAACTCAAGGTACCTAAACCCTAAGGTAAATATTATAAACCCTAAAACAATCATGGTTGACCATGGTTAATTTTCATATTGAGAAAATATTTGTCACAATGCGATGTTAAACCATGGTTGACCATGTTTGATTTTCATATTGACACAATCTTTGTCACAATGCAATGTAGGACCATGATTTATTTTCATATTGAGATAATATTTTCCACAATGTGATGTTAGACCATGGTTGACCATGATTATAAACCCAAGGGATTGATATTATAAATGCAAGGGAATAATAAACCCAACGGATTAATACTAACACCCCAAGGGATTGTCAACCCAAGGGAATAATATTAAACCCAAAGGATTAATAATATAAATGCGACTTTAGACCATGGTTTTCATAATGTGACATTGGACAATGATAAAATCTTTGTCATAGTGTGACCATGGTTGACTATGATCGACCATCACTAACCATGATTCATTTTCATATTGCGAAAATCTTTGTCACAATGTGATGTTGGACCATGGTTGACCATGATTGATTTTCATATTGAGACAATTTTTGTCACAACAATTTTCGATCATGGTTGATTAAAACATTAGGATTAATATTATAAATATAAGCAATTATTAATATTATAAACCCAAGGAATTTATATTATAAACCCAAGGGATTTATATTAAACCCTAGGATTAATATCATAAACCCTTTCAATAATATTATACCCTATGAATATGAACCCTTAGATAAATAAACCCTAAGGGATTGATATTACAAACCCAAGGCACTAATATAAATCAAGGTATAAAAACCATATGATAAATATTATAAATAGTAATATAAACATGGTTGACCATGATTGATTTTCATCTTTAGGCAATCTTTGTCACAATGTGATGTTCGATAATGGTTTACCATGATTGATTTTCATACTGAGACAATATTTGTCTCAATGTGATATTGGACCATGGTTTATGATTTTGACAATGGTTGGTTTCATATTGAGACAAACTTTGTCACAATCTGACGTTGGACAATGGTTGACCATGATTGACTGTGATTATAAACCCAAGGTATTTATATTAAACCTTAGGATTAATATTAGAAACCCTATGAATAATATTATACCCTTGCAATATAAACCCTTAGATTAATGAACTGAAGGGATTGATATTATAAACCCAATTGATTAATAATAAAACCCCAAGGGATTATAAACCCTAGGGATTAATATTATAAAACCAAGGTATATAAACCCTAAGATAAATATTATAAACCCTAAAATAAACATGGTTGACCATGGTTGATTTTCATATTGCTACAATCCTTGTCACAATGCAACATTGGACCATGGTTGACCATGATTGATTTTCATATTGAGACAATCTTGATCACAATGGGATGTTGGACCATAGTTGACCATGCTTGATTTTCATATTGACACAATCTGTCACAAGGTGACGATGGACCATGGTTGATATACATATTGACACAATCTTTGTGACAACACAACATTGAACCATGGTTCACCATGGTTGACCATGATTGGTTTTCATATTGAGACAATATTTCTCATAATGCAACCATTGTTAACCATAGTTAACCATGGTCTACCTTGGTTGACCATGATTGACCGTGGTTGATTTTCATATTGAGACAATCTTTGTCACAATGTGAAGTTGGACCATGGTTGCCCATGAATAACCATGGTTAATGATAGTTGACGATGGTTGACCATTTTTTATTTTCATATTGAGACAATCTTTGTCACAATGTGACGTTTGACCATGGTTGATCATGGATAACCATGATTATAAACCCAAAGGATTGATATTATAAACCCAAGGGATTGATACTAAAAACATAGTTGACCATGGTTGATTTTCATCTTTAGACAATATTTGTCACAATGTGACGTTCTACAATGGTTGACCATGATTGATTTTCATATTGAGACAATCTTTGTCACATGCAACGTTGGACCTTGGTTGACCATGCTTGATTTTCATATTGAGACAATATTTGTCTCGATGTGACATTAGAACATGGTTGACAATTTTTGACAATGGTTAATTTTCATATTAAGACAATCTTTGTTACAATATGACGTTGGACCATGGTTTACCATGATTGATTATAAACACAAGGGATTTATATTAATTCATGAGATTAATATTATAAACCCTATGAGTAATATTATACCATAGAAATTTAAACCCTTAGATTAATAAACCCAAGGGGTTGATATTATAAAACCAAGGGAATAATAAACCCAATGGATTAATAATTAACCCCAAGGGATTGTAAACCCAAGGTATATAAACCCTAAGATAAATATTATAAACCTTAAAATAAACATGGTTGACCATGGTTGTTTTTCATATTGAAACAATCCTTGTCACAATGTGACCTTGGACCATGGTCGACCATGATTGATTTTCATACCGAGATAATCAACCATGACATTGGACATTGGATCATGCTTGACCATGCTTGATTTTCATATTGACACAATATTTGTCACAATGCAACGTTCGACCATGGTTGATTTACATATTGACACAATCTTTGTCACAACACGACATTGGACCATGGTTCACCATGGTTGACCATGATTGATTTTCATATTGAGACAATCTTTGACAACCATGGCTAACCATAGTTAACCATGGTAGACCTTGGTTGACCATGATTGACCATGGTCGATGTTCATATTGAGACAATCTTTGTCACAATGTGACGTTGGACCATGGTTCACCATGAATAACCATGGTTAACGATGTTTGACCATTGTTGATTTTCATATTGAGACAATCTTTGTCATAATGTGATGTTTCACCAGGGTTGACCATGATTATAAACCCAAAGGATTGATATCATAAACCCAAGGGAATAATAAACCCAAGGGATTATAAACCCAAAGGAATAATAACAAACCAAATGGATCAATATTATAAACCCAAGCTATATAAACCCTAAGATAAATATTATAAACTCTAAAATAAACATGGTTGACCATGGTTGATTTTCATATTGAGACAATCTTTGTCACAATGTGACATAGGACCATGATTGATTTTCATATCAAGTCAATATTTGTCACAATGATACATTAGACCATGGTTGACCATGGTTTATTTTCATTGAGACACAATCTTTGTCATTATGCGACGTTGGACCATGATTGACCATGGTCATCACAATGTGACGTTGGAGCGTGAGACAATCTTTGTCACAATGTGACCATGGTTAATGATTGCATGACTATGGTTGACCGTGGTTTTACTATGGTTAATTATGGTTTATCAGGATTGACTATGGTCGAACATGGTTTGCATATGAATCACCATCATTGGACCAAGGTTTGACTATCGTCAACGATAATTAAACATGATTGATTATATCTGACCATGGTTTGAATATGGTTTGACTATGCTTGACCATATTTCGACTATGGTGTCATTATAGTTGACCATGATTTCATTATGGTTACCATTAAAATGGTGGTTATTGATTCTCAACCATGATTTGACTATGGCTAACTGTGACCATCCACTACAGGGGTCCATATTCAACAATGGTCATCCATCATAGTTCAATATAGTCCACGAGGGTAACAATGGGTCACTTACCAATAGACCATGATGTTCGTGGTAACGATGGTTCACCATGGTAGTTGTGTTGACTATTATTGACTATTATTGACTATGATGCCCATGGTGACTATAGTTGACCTTGTCAACAATAGTTAATTATAATTAACATTTTTTAATGGATAAATTACTTTATAGGCAAGACATTATAAATGTGTGGAATAATATATTACTAATATACCATTGATATCATATTAAACTTTTATTAAGACTATTTAAATGTTTTAATAATGTTTTCTACATTTATTGATATTATCTTAATGCCATAATTAAATATTAACGATATATTAAACACTAAATGTTTATGTACTAATTATGTATAAAGTAAGTATTATATCAATAAACTAAATTAATAATTAAGTTAGTATTATTTTATATTTAAAATACTAAAACATTAGTATTATTATTTTAGTATTAAATATTTGTATTATCATTATTATTAAAATTAAAGTATTTAGAATAATATTATCTCAATTTAACCTTGTTAATATTAATTGCTAAATTATTATTAATTAATATAATTAATAATAATTAGTAAATTAACCAATTATTAATTATTAATCAATTAATTTAAAATAATTAATTACTTTTCATCATCTATAATAATTAAACTTACTTTTCATCTATAATTAATTATTTTTCATCATCATCATAATTAATTTATAATAATTAATTATTTTTCATCATCTATATACCCTTTTTTTTCGATATCTAATTATTTTAGATACATAATTTACTTAAAATTCTAAAATATAGGATTTTTTTTGTTTAAAATTGTTTTTCCAATAGCAAAATATATGTAATTACATTGAAACAAAATTATTGACCATTTCAAAAACTCGTAGTCTAACGAGGCGGAGGAGTTGCTTGGAAAGTTTTGGAAATTCCGGTCATATTTAGAGAAAATCCAGCCAGGATTTTTGTAAATCCAAGTTATAGTTGTTAAACTTCAAAATTTTAGGTGTCTTAGACGTTTTTGATGGTGCTGAATCTATTTCCACCATCAAAAACACGATTCAAGCACTACCTCTACAAGATTTTTTGAATTTTTTTTGCTCAGATTCCGACCACTTTTGGCCATCCGGGAAATTCCTCCACCTCGTTAGACGACTCCTTTCAAAAATAATTTTTTGTAAGTAATATTTCCATGAGCATTGGAATTGTTCAAGGAACAAACTAAACACAGTCTGCATCATATATTTATTCAAATTTGTAATTATTTATTTATCTATCTTTAATTATTTTAGACAAATTATTTACTTAAAATTGTTTTTCCAATAATAAAATATGTATAATCTAATTTAAATAAAATTATTAAGGTTTTCGAAATTTGAATTATAATTCTTGAATCGTTTCTATGGATATTTAATATTTCCATGAACAATGGAACTATTAAACTAGTGAACCAAACATGGTCTCCATATGTTTATTTAAATTTATAACAAATGGTTGATCAAAACATGTTTTAAAATATATAATTATTATTTTTGGCACCATCTTAAACACTCCTATTAAGGATGATATTTTTTTTTGGAAGATATTGAGTCTAGGATTAATAAGCTCGCTAATGGAAAAGCCAAATATATTGAAGGTTACCAGGATGAAATATTTAAAATGGGAAAATCTATCCTCATTCCTCATCTCCACAAGATTTGCAATCTGGTTGTAATGCATGGCTTGCCTAAGCTTTGGACGCAAAGCCTTATTGTGCCTATCTTCAAAAATGAGGACAAAAAAATTCCCTCTAACTACAGGACCATTATGATTAGCCACATCCTAGCCAAGCTTTATGGGTTCATTCTGGAAAAAAAGCTTACTGTTTGACTTGAGAACCATGGTAAAAGAGCTAAAGGGAAAGTTGGTTTTAGGAGACATCACTCAACTATCGACCACCTTGTCACTCTTAGGATCATTGTGAAGGTACATCGCAATAGTAAAAGAGATATCTTCTATTGTTTTTTGGACTTTAGAAAATATTTCGACACTATCCCTCGAGATAAGCTTTGGGAGAGGCTTGAAGAGATCATGGTTCCTACTAAACTGAGGATTGCTATGATATTCCTCTATGAGACTGTCATTGCCAAGGTTAAGACCAATGAAGGGTGGTCTAAAGATATTAAATGCAATATCTAGGTTAAGCAAGGTTGTCCCCTTTCCCATACCCTTTTTGGTATTTACATCAATAAACAAGAGGAGTGTCTGGAAATTGCAGGTTGCAAAGGCACCGAGCTCGGTAGTATTATCATTACTCTTCTCCTTTATGCTGATGATATTTTTCTTCCTGCAAGGAGCCATGATGAACTATACAAACAACTTAAGACTCTCCGTGTCTACTGCTCCAAGATGGGTATGACAATTAATACCGAAAAGACTAAGGTCATGATCATTAAATCCAAAATGATCACCCATGGTAGTTTCATCTATGATAACCATTGTCTAGAGTAGGTTTCCTCTTATAAATATTTGTGTATTGACTTTCCTCATCAGCTCAACTTGAATTATAGCATTGAGAAAATAATTACTAGAGGTTGGAAAGCTTATTATGAGTTTGAAAACAATTGTAAGTAAGTCGATCTTAACATTTGGAGTAAAAAAAAGGTTCCTCTTTGAGACTTTCGTCACCCCTATTATCTTATACAGATGTGAAGTTTGGGGGTGCAATATATCTAGGGAATCATGGAGAAAGATTGAGATGATGCAAAAGAAATTCATAACCTATAACCTCAAGATCAAGGGAAATACTCCCTACCCTATCCTCTTAATTAAAGCTAGCTTGTCTGCCATTGAATGTGCGGCTATGTTTAGATATCTAATGTATAAGAAGAAGCTTCACAATATGGAATCCAAGAGGCTCCCAAAAATTGCTTCTAACTTTAGCCAAAACCCCCACTTGTGCCTCAAGTGCAAGTGGCATCAGGATGCTCAGTCTTGGCTCAACTTTTGGGGATTAAAGAGGAGATCATCATGGGAAGAAAGGAAATTATCAAAGATACTATTACCTCTAGTTTTAAGGACAAGATGTGGGATACTAAGGAGATTGAGGGTAAAAGGAAGTTGAGGTATTATAAGGAGGTGATCAACCCCACCCTTGATAACCAGAATTATCTCTCTATAATGAACATCGCTAGGATTAGAAATAAATCTCATGATCTTCGAAGTGAGACCGGGCAGGTGTCTACTCCCAAGACTCCCTAGGACGATAGAATCTGTCAAATTTCTAATACTAAGAAGGTGGAAGATGAAAATCACTTCCTTTTAGACTGCCCAAATCTTGCCCACATCCGCTCTCAATTCCCTATCATCAGTGACATCTCCAATCTTCTTGAATTATTAAGCCAACCCAACTATAGTGATCTTTGAATGCTTCTTTCCCTGCTCCTTGTTCACATATACAACATTTTGAAGAATGACAATTAGACTCTCTTTTCTTGAGGTCCGATAGACCACATTGGTCTTAGTGGACGTTAAACATCATCATCATAATCATTATTTTATTATTAAAAATATTTATTAGGATATTTATAATAGACACGTAATACCTACTGTTTCAAAAGAAGTTCCAACACTTCAATGGATGGATATTCAAGAACCATGATGCAATACACAAAACTCCTTTTCATGACATCTTCTATTAAATTTTTCTTTCAAATCATTGTTCATGTCATTATTATTGAAGGAGTATGTTGACACCTAATCATCAGGATTGGGTGAATAAATATAATTGATGTAAATAAATAATAAGAAATATGAACAGTCATCGGGAGATGAAGTGAATAGTCTCCCTCATGTATATAATAAAGACCAACCTGAAGGAATAATATGAATTGAATTCGTGGAGTTACTACCTGGCCCGACATGGTATCAGAGCCAAGTTCCTAAAATTAGTTGTAACTCCTTGTCTGCGCCCTCTGCGCTCCCTAGGTTGTGCATAATTATCCTTTCTACGTTCTCTGGGCTCTCTGCCATAATCTTTGTCTGCGCCATCTTAACAATTGGCACGGTTTTTTTGTATGGTCATAATAGCCCTCTATCGTAATGTTTTCTTTACCTGTTACTTTCTCCTCTCGTTGCCCTGTCCCGGAGGAGAAACAATTCAGCCCTTTCAAGATTGCCTCTGTGCTTGACCGACCGGCACTTAAAATCCCTTCTCTCTTAGAGGTTTTTGCTCCAACCATTGATGCCATCGAGTAGGAGCTTGATGAGGTTGTAGAGTTGGACGAGTAGAGGAACAATCCGTGTGGGAGTTAGGCGTTGTCTTATTAGACACCACCATTCCTGCATGAAGAAGGTATCAGAATGCGCACCTGAGTCCGCTGTAGGACCATCATACCTGCATGAAGGAGGTATCAGAATGTGCGCCTAAGTCTGTTGTGTGAATGGTGCTGGTGAAGGATGATACCACCATACACTCAGTATTGCATAGAATTGGCGTTGAAAATGTTGAACACAGTCAAAGGGAGTTGCTAGATAACATTTTTGTGTTTGGATGAAAACATAATCATTTTAATTCTTGTACAGTTGTTTTTTGAAGTAATTTCTTATTTATATATTGGCAAATGTTAAGCACTATATATACCTCAATTGACTGACATGGTATCATGGTACCTGAGTGTTTTGTTGAAGTGCGTTGTTGAGAGTGCCCCTAGGTGGAAGTGAATCATGGGACTTGCTTCGGGATCTGTATGGAGGAGAATGACGAGATTTGGTTCTGTATGGAGGAGAATCACGAGGTCTGAGTCTAAAATAAGGTGATTGTGAACAGGATTGTGAACGTGAGTAGGAAACGTGAGGGCGTGTGGTATGGAGCGTTGTGAACGCTATGGTCTCACGCTGTATGGTATCACGCTGCTGACATATACCTGATATATACCTCTGTTGAATGCACTATCTAGTGAAGCACTGTACATTTTTTTGTGTATTTACACTGACATGGTATTTAAGTTGCTCCAGAATATATTTAAGTTGGTATATTTAGGCTGCCATATATATACACAGTTACTCACCATATATTTACGCTGCCTCACCCATATATGTTCTATACTTTAACGCTATCCAGTTGAATGTGTATTGACATTTGAATTTGTTGTCCCATCATATCAGAATTATCCCATTAGGAGTAAAAAAAAAAAAATGTAGTAGAAGTTTTGTTACAGTATGCATTCAATCATATCCATTGTGGGAATAATTCTCACTAGCAAGGAGAACTATTCTGAGTGGTCCCGGATGATAAAACACGCCCTCATTTTCAATGAGTTGTGGAAAGGAGTGTGCATTGGAGACGGAGACAAAGAGCCAGAACAACCTAACTCAGACAAAGAACTCGCCATTTGGGAAAATAAGAACAACGAAGCTTATGCATTAATCGCAGCATCTATAAATGAAGAGGTGAGTCGCCATATTTCTCCATTTTCAACTGCTTTTGAAGCCTTACAAATGCTGAAAGAACTCTATGAATCACATCCTACACTTGAAGTTGTTCAACTCATGATTACACTCTTTACTCTTGAATTGCAAAATAATGATCCTCTTGCTCCTGCATCCGAAGTAAAATCTATAATGCATGATATCAAATCCACTAAGGTTGAATTGGATATTCCTCTTATCACTTTTGTCAAGGCACTTTATCCTACCTACTCCAATTATCTTGAGTCATTGCAAGCAAATGGAAATCTCAAGGATATTATCTTTGACTCTCTTGTGAAAAAATTTGCTAAAAGAGAAAGCTTTTGGAAAGAAGACAGCCCCTGAATCTTCTGAAGAGGTTGTGTGCCTTGCTCATAAAGAAAAGAATCCTGCTCAAGATTCTTCCAGAGGAAGAGGTGGTCGAAGAGGAAGAGGAAGATATTTTAGAGGCAGGGGGGACAGACAATCTCAAGGAGAAAAGGCAGATTTGCACTGCATACGCTGCAAAAGAAATGGATTACATGATGCCTCTACATGCAAAATACCTTGGGACAAAATTGAGCAGCAAAGAAATCAACCCAAAGGTAAAACTAATGGCACAGAAAAAGGTAAAGCACCTGAATCTACTCATTATGTGGTGGCACAATGTAATATTGGAGTAAATGAAGATTTATTTAATGCTTCACTTGCTTCTTGGAAAAATGATTGGTTGCTTTATTCAGGAGTAACTTGCCACATGATTCTTAGAAAAGATTTTTTTGAAGAATTCACTGACAATGTTGATGGAGCAGTATACTTTGCAAATCAATCAAAAATCAAGCCATCAGGGCTTTGCATAATTAGGCTTAAATTGCCTGGTCTTCCAGACTTTCTTTTGCATCATGTTCTATATCTCCTACAACTGAAGAGAAACTCGCTGTCCTTGGTCCACATCCGCCAGCAAGGTCACTCCATTCATATGTTTGATGGCAAGCTTGAGGTGAGAAAAGCATTTGACCACTCACTTGTCATGAGGGGAATAGAAGAAGAAAGGCTTCTCAAGCTGCAAGGTACCTCTGCTCGTGCACAAAATTTCTCATACAATTCTCATTATGAAGAAGGTACACTTCCATCAAGTTTATTATGGCATGCTAGATTTGGACATTTGAACTATGACAGCCTTTGCTTGTTGAAGAAAAATGGTGTTGCTGGTTTTCCTACAATTCCTAGGAAATTTAAGCAATGTGATTCTTGAATTCTAGGAAAGCATAGCGAACAGTGTTTTCATAATTCACATTCAAGAGCACATAGAAAACTTGAACTCATTCATTCAGATTTATGTGGTCCAATGCCTGTTCCTTCTGCAAATGGAAATAAATATATGATGACATTCATTGATGACTACACTAGAATGTATTGGGTTTATTTATTGAAGAACAAATCTGATGCTTTTCAAACATTCAAGAACCTTCATAAATGGATTGAAAATGATACACAATCTCATATTGGGTCTATTCACACTGATAATGGAAAAGAATACACATCAAATGAATTTGAAAACTATCTTCGCCAACATGGGATCAAACATCAAACAACTGTACCTTATAATCCCCAACAGAATGGTGTGGCTGAAAGAATGAATAAGACAATATTAAATATGGTACACTCCATGCTCTTCTTCAAAAATGTAAAAATAATGTTTTGGGATGATGTTGTTCTATGTGCTACATATATAAAGAATAGATGTCCATCTAGTGCTATTAGAAACAAGACTCCATATGAAATGTGGTATGGGCACGTTCCTTCGGTAAAGCATCTCAGGGTCTTTGGTTTCACCTGTTATGCCTTGATACCAAAGGTACATAGAAGCAAACTTGGTGCAAGAGGTCGTAAGTGTATCTTCCTAGGGTATCCAAACACCTCCAAAGCATATCGTCTCTATGATGAAGTCAATAAAAAGTTTGTTGTATCTAGAGATGTAATTTTTATTGAATCATCCAAAACTGACAATGTTGTTGAGCGACAACTTGATCGCTTGGATAGATTCACAAATCCAAAATCATTTCAAGAATTTGATAACCAAAGTCCACATCTTGAAGGGGGGATTCCTATACTAGATCAACATGTGGAATCTTCTTCTGAAGAACTCTCTCCCCCACATGAAACTCCAAGAACAGATGATGCTTTAAGTGATGTGATTGATGGAATTGGGAGACTCAATCTTGATTCAGTCCCAACTCAATCAATGGAGCAGCCTGGACCATCTGAGAAAGGTCCCCCAAAGTGGCTATCAAAGACACTTGAAAGTGTTCATCTTGATGAGGTTGGAAAGACAGGAACTAGAAATTCAAACAGGAAAAATGGAGGTGATGTAGATGACTTTAATTCACCTATTGATATGGATGTTTCTTATGATTGTGAATTGAACTTGTCTACAGATTTTGAACCAACTTCCTTCAAAGAAGTTGCTTGTCATGATGAATGGAAAGAAGCGATGCAAAAGGAGTATGATGCTCTCATAAAGAATGGCACTTGGAAGCTGGTTGATCCTCCATTAGGAACCAAACCAATTGGCTGCAAGTGGGTTTACAAGAACAAGTATAAAGTTGATGGCTCACTTGACAAGCACAAAGCCAGGCTTGTGGCAAAAGGTTTTGCATAGAAGAAAGGGGTCGATTATGAGGAGACTTTTGTCCCCACAACAAAATGGACTACCATCTAGACACTTTTCCTTAGCAGCTTAGAATGGTTGGAAAGTCCATCAAATTGATGTAAAAACTTCTTTCTTGAATGGAGATCTAAAAGAGAATGTTTTTATGTCCCAGCTTGAAGGATTTGTTGTGAAAGGACATGAACATAAAGTATGCAAACTTGTGAAATCCTTATATGGCCTCAAACAAGCACCGTGAGCCTGGTATGAAAAACTAACTGAGCATCTTCTGAAACTCAATTTCAAACATTATGATCTTGATGATGCAACTTTATTTGTCAAGAAAGTTGGAAAAACAGTTGTACATCTTGTGGCATATGTGAATGATCTTTTAATGACATAGAACAATGAAAGCTACATTGCATCCATAAAGAAGGAATTGGGGAAAAGTTTTGAAATGACTGATTTGGGCTATGTTCATTACTATCTTGGTATTGAAGTAACTCAACATCTGAAGTCCATATTTCTTTATCAAAAGAAATACATTGGAGATATGTTGAACATGTTTGGCATGACAGAACGTAATCCTCTTACTACTCCAATGGAACAAAACTTAAAGCTCACATCTATTAAAGGAAACGAATTTGAGAATGCAACAAAGTATAGACAGCTTGTAGGAAGTCTTAACTACTTAACTACTGCCATACCATAGATTTTGTTTGTTGTTGGAATCCTCTCCAGGTTCATGCAAAAGCCTTCTGAAGAACATTGGTCTGCTGCAAAAAGAGTTCTAAGGTACTTGAAGGGAACTCAAGACTTTGGAATCAAGTATACGCAGGTGGACGACTTCAGTTTGATTGGATACTCTGATTCAGACTTCAATGGAGACAAAGAAACTGAGGTATCTACTTCAAGATATGCTATGAGTCTTGGATCAGGAGCTGTCTCCTGGAGATCATGCAAACAATCAGTTCCAACATATTCCACAACATAAGCAGTATACGTGGAAACAGCTAAGGCAACAAAATAAATTGTGTGGCTCAGGAAAATTCTTGAAGATTTGCAGGTAAAACAAGTACAATCAACGCCACTCATGATTGACAATACCTCTGCAATAAAGTTGGCCAAGAACCCAAAGTTCCATGATCGAACGAAGCACATCAATACTAAAGATCATCTAATTCGACATCATGTTGAGGCCAATCCATCTCCGTCATTGTTTCACTAATGAGCAAATTGCAGACATCTTCACCAAAGCGCTTGGAAGAGAAAAACTTAAACGATTTAGAATGATGTTTGGACTCACCAACATCCCTTCAGATTAAGGGGGGGAATATTGACACCTAATCATCGGGATTGGGTGAATAAATATAATTGATGTAAATAAATAATAAAAAATATGAACAGTCATCGAGAGATGAAGTGAATAGTCTCCCTCATGTATATAATAAAGACTAACCTGAAGGAATAATATGAATTGAATTCGTGGAGTTACTACCTGGCCTGAAAAAGTAGCCAGAATGACAAAGCTAAATATGCAGTGACGATATTTAATCCATTTTATCTTAAATTTAAGGTCTATTATCGCGATCTACTATTTTTAATATTTACATACAAATTAAATTAAGTTTAAACATTAAAGCACATATATATTCCAAGAAAATACAATAAAAATATAGTTTTAAATGCACATTAAACCAATTTCTCTAAATTTCTTACATGTTGATTGTGGATTCAAACTAAGATACACACAAAAATAAAAAAAATGTTTCAAGACGTCAAATCTCTTGCTACTTACATGGTGCTGGTCTAAAACATGCTTCTCCTTGAAGTTAAGACCTCAAAGCTCTTGCTACCTACAAAAAAATGAGACAGAACAGAAGTTGGTTGAAGCCCAGTTTTGATTAACAACGCATAGACTAACAATGCTAATGTGGTTGTGATATTAAAAATTACAATGCGTTGATATGGAATGAGTGGACCATTAATCTATACAACCGCCGTAGTAATAATGTTATAAACAATGGATCTAATAGTTGGAGCAAACAATAGCGATCAGATAATCAATGCAAATGGGAACTGGATAGTTGAAGTAATCTCAACATTAAACAGTAACTCCACAACCCTCATCATTGAACCAACCAGCCCACAATAAATAATTATGAAAACAAAATAATATCCATGACAAACATTGTGGGAAACGATAATCAGATAGACAGAACAAAACAAATAACCAACATGCGAAGCCCTGAGCGATGTAAAAAAAGCAATGGTAAAGAGAACAAGAAAGAAAATATGGTTGTGCCAAGGATGTGAGAGCCCAGAAAAGAAAGAAAATATGGTTGTGCCAAGGATGTGAAAGCCCAGAAATGGAATATAAAACGATTTTTCTTGCCACCTAACGATACATGTGGCGTTATGTATCTGCTAATGCAAACGATTCATGATGGGGCAAGCAATTAATGTTTATATCATGCTGTAACGTAAATCATCCCCATCCACATCATATTAAAATAGTTTCAATTTCTTAAATATGGTTGTGCCATGTGAAGGACACTTGACAATTTTCAGATAAGCAGGCTCAACCACATTACAAGCAACAATGAGGATCAACAACACACGTTTAAGCTCTCTTTTTTTTTTTTTAATTGAAATTTCAACCCTTCGCGCTCCATCCATCACTCAGAGGAAGGATATTCCCTTCAAACTCAATCATGAATGTCCATCTATGAAGAAATTAAAAGTCAACCTCAGTGCTTCCACCCTCGGGTCGAAATAGAGACACCTATCCGCGATATATATATTGTAAATTTGAATAAAATTGTGATTTTTTTTTTTTTTGAAATGTGTTTGTGAATTTTTAATACATTTATATTGTGTTATTATGCGAATTTAATAATTTCACATTAAATTTAAAAAAAATACCAAAAAAAACATATAAAATTTAATGAATTGAAGCTTCTGTGATTTATATCAATTTTATAAGAGATTTTTCGGCATAAATCATATGAAATTTCATTGGTCAACATGTTTCGAACTCACGAGTGTGGTTCATCATCAGGACAAGTTGAAGAATCAGATCCAGTATACATGTTAAATACTCAAAGCAGAGCATCCA
The DNA here is from genome assembly GCA_000404065.3 of Pinus taeda. Lineage (NCBI taxonomy): Eukaryota > Viridiplantae > Streptophyta > Pinopsida > Pinales > Pinaceae > Pinus > Pinus taeda. Next base: position 62,683 of record APFE031740452.1, on the reverse strand, counting down.
ACGGCTATAATCTTTGACCAGGCAACGGCTATATTGACTAACGGCTAACTTTGACTGGGAAACGACAACGGCTATATTGGATGATCTGCTCTGATTCTTCAACTTGTCCTGACGATGAACCACACTGGTGGGTTCGAAACGTGTCAAAAAATGAAATTTCATATGATTTACACTGAAAAATCTCTCATAAAATATAAAAAATAAAATAAATAAATTTTTTAATTTTAATCAAGAAAAAATACAACATATTGCAGTTAGCTATTGATCCACAAAAATAGATAAATTTCTGGCGAAGCTTTTGGTGTTAACCCTTAGTTTCCCATTGATTGATGTGGTTGTTAAGGGGTTTTATTTGGCAAATATGAAAATGTCATGTGCGAATACAAAGTCTATGCAATAGAGTGACATTTTAAATAGTTTGTGATATGACCTACCTGCTTTTGAATGCTTTCTGATTCAGGAGTATATTATAAATTAATGTTGTTAGTAACCATTCATTCATATCTCTTCTAGTCTAGTGCATAAGGAACCTAAAAGTTTTTCCTCCATATGGAATTATTTGTGTTTGATGGAGCATTGGGTAGGTGGAATTGCATTAAGAACGAATGTGTGAGATCAACAAGAAATAAACACTAGGAGTTGTTGCTAGAGGGTTATTATTTCTTGTTATTTTCTAAACAAAAACATGAGTAAATTTAAAGAACTTAAAAAAATATTAACGAGTTATTAAAAATATTTCATTTCTTTTGGAATGCGGAAATTTAATCTAACCTTCACAATTGATGAGTGATTTTGATATTTTAATTTTATTTTTTAAGGGAGATTTTTTTAAGCCCTTCTGGGACTGGCTAGAAGCCCAAGGAAGGGTTGAGACGAGTTCAATTTTAAACTCTGAAATTTACATTATCAAATTTTAGAGAGGAAAAATCTATTTTTTCAATTCGTATTTTCAATTTATCTCCTTATCGTTTTACTCAAACTTCAAGTGGGAGCACTCGTTGGATGCAAAATTTAATTCCTAATCCAATGAGTACCCATGTTGCATACTTTCGATGAACCCTGCTACATGAAAAAAAAAAACACATGAAAAATCGTGATTGCAATTAGAATTAAGACTTGATATATATTACTAAAAAATTAAAGAATATAATATATATAATATATATATATATATATATATATATATATATATATATAATATATATATTATAATATAATATATATATTATTCATTCTTTATTCTTTAGTTATATTTATTTAATTAACTTTTATATTTTTTCTTGATTTAAATTTGAAACAATTTCTTTAACTTTTTCATAATAATAATAATAATTTGGTCAATCACTTTATTTATACATCTTAATTCTTTTAATTTGTTTTTGCATTATTAATATATTTTTAAAGTTTTTGCTTCTTTTTATTAATATTATTTTATTGATTGTCTATGGGGTCTTGGATAGACGGTGATCAGGTGCTTTGTTAAGATACTCTTTGACGTGAAGTCACCGATTCAATTCTTCGCCTCTATCAAAATGATATATTGGACATGATGAAGATGTCGTCCCACCAAGCTTACAAAAAAAATATTACTTCATTGATTTAGTCTCTTCCCTAATTATTAGTATCAACTTTCTATTTTGGATATTTGATTTTAATGGGATTTGTCTTCAATGCAAATTTTTTGACTATCCAGTGTCAGAATCCGACAGAAATATTTGAGGTGAAATCTTGATTTGTGTTATTTAAACTGGGTTTTTGGCTGCATGTATGGATTCAACACCCTGAAAAACCCCTAGGGCACTTCGATTGTGTAGGGGTTACGCATCAAGCTTGTGATCTCAATAAATTCCTGTTGGATTGTAGAGAAATTAGACCGAAAAACCCACTAGAAAAGCTTCCAAAAAGTCTCACTAAAGACAATTCCATTTTAATTTGTTTCCTTTATTTTATCGTGAATTAGTTGTTATTTTTAATTTATGTATTAGCCTTGATATTGATTTACTCCCCTTTGTTAGTTGTTAATTTCTACTTGATTGATTCTTTTGATTCTTTATTATTTGACCATTTGTTGTTTGGCCTATAATAGGTTGGTCCTTTTTCTTTCATTTTCTTTACTTTTAATCTTTATAACTTCTTTTTAAATATTTTAATTCATTCTCGTTTTACGATGTTCCTTATTAATAAGTAAAATTTCCTTATTCAAAGTTAACCATTAGAAGTAATGGTCTCTACATCACCTTCATTTATTCTGATGTCATGATCTGATTCTCCATCTTGTCCTGACAAAGAACCACATTGGATGGTTCAAAACACGTCAACAAATTATCTCTAATATGATTATCATTGAAATATTTCTTAGCACACAAGATATGGATCATAGAAGCCTAAATTTAGATACTATAGTGGATTGTTAACCTTTAACATTGGTGCTTGTTCCATTGGTAAATGCATTGTTTTATGCCTTTTAGATGTTAGTTTGAATGCTTCTGCAATGGGCCTTTTAGTTCTTTAATAAAAGTGTTTTGGGTCCATGCAAGTCTTACTGTCCATTCTTATGGGCAACTCTTTTGACTATGTTCTTATGGAGGGCTCTTTTGACTATGTATGCTTATTGGAACATTTCAAAGCACCATATTTCCAACCCAATCAAAGTGTCTTTTGGTATTGAAAAACAAATCATGCTACATTAGACCATCACCAAATTTTTGTTCACCCCAAATTACTATAATATCTCATGTGGGCTTCACTAGGGGAACAATATCATACCACGTGCATTCATATTGGGGGATGTGTATTGAGCAAAAATGACATATTATATTGGGGAATATATAGGGTGTAAAGGGTTTTTATATTGGCAAATATAAAAAATGGAGCTTAAAGTTAATGAAAAATATAAAGAGGTATAAAAAATGTCAATGAAAAAATGGATATTTTGTGAAAATAAGAGATATCTAAATTGAAAAGGTGTATTGGATTCATATTGGTAATGGGTTAAATAATGTGATTTTTAAATGTATTTTTCCAATATGTAATCAAATTAGAGATATTGTTTAGTATGCCATGAATACACATAATATGTGTAATATCTATATATTAATGAAAATGATCGTTAATACGTTCATGTTCTTATAACACATTCCTCTTTTTATTTTTGGAGTTTTTAGACTTTGATTTGTTAGTTTCAACTTGAAGGATGCATATTCTTCTGCATTTAAAAAAAACCCATCCGTACGTTACGATTTTGCTGAGAAAGAAAACCAGCAAATTGATGGGTAAAATGGTGGTGAAATCGATTAAAAAAAAAAAAGGAGAGTTACATTTCCGCTGATTAAGGCATCAAACCGAAGAAAAAAGAGGCACGAATTTGCAAAGAAGAGGAGGTGCGATTTAGTTTGAATAATGGTCACGAATTACAAAAGTAAAATGCCCACGTTTGTTTTTGTTGGTTAAAGGCATGAAAACGCAACAATAAAACCCAAAATGAGCATCGTAACATGGGACCAAAAAGGAGCTATGTTGTAAGTCATCAAACATATAAATTTGATAGATATGAGCAAAAGTCAGGTAGTTTTTTTTTTTTTTTTATATTTTGGAATTTATAGTGGATAATCAGACACAGTAAAGTTTACCACTAAAAACACTAAACATTTGATGAATCACATTTTTTTTTGTTCTACTAAACATTTGATGAATCACATTTTTTGTTCTACTAGAAAGAAGAAGATGAATTACAACGCAAATGAATTACAACGCAATGGAGAAAAACAGGAAATAACGACAAAATAGTTCATCACATCACATCTCACAAAAAGCAACAACTGTATACCGTAACTCGGAGTGGAGTCATCTCCATTGGGGTAGAGTGTGTAATTTACATGTAAGTTGTTGTCATATTACATTTTACCTCAAGAGGGAGGGATACACAATATTTCTTCCCATCACAAGAGGCATACATACATGCTTTCTATCTGGAAATGGATACTTTTTCAACATGGTTGCTAGAGTTAGTGAGCACAACATTCAATAATTTACCGTGGTCCACTGATAAATACATTGCTCCATCATCTATTTTGGCACCCACAAACTAATGCATTTCCCACTAGTGATACAGTGCATATTTCAACATCTACTTGAAGATAATAGAATTTAGCAAAGTTTTTCCATAGAAATCCCATCTTCATCTGGTCTTGATGATGAACCACACTTGTTGGTTTGAAACCCGTTGGCCAAAAATTTCTCTTATGTGATTTATACCGAAAGACTTTGCTTAATTCATTATGGATCGCACAAGCCCGAATACGAAAACAATAGAATTTATTTAAAATTTTGTGTTTATTTTGGTGGTCATGTGAAAAAGCATTGCTATCTTTCATAATATAGAAGTGGTAGTTAAAATGATGATTATTCTCTTACCATGTATAACATAGTTTAGTTAATGTGGTTGTATAAAGCATTTAACCATAACTTAATTGGAAATTTTGAAATACAAGAGCGAAATCAAATAATTAACTTTATTCACGTCCATCATATTTTCAAAATATGTTGAAATTTATAATCGAGATGACCGCACAAAACTTGACAAAGATTTTGAAAATATAATAGAAATTTGTGAGGTTTACCAAACCGAGATATGATTGTGATGCATTGGAAGAATTTTTTGTATATCAACTTGCTTTGAAAATAATCTACTCCTTTAAAACCACTATTTTCCCTCACTATGTATGACATTGTCAAAGTTGTAATATAAATGTTGGAAATATTGGGGGGGAGGGGGTGAATCAGTATTTATTTTCAATTGTTATTTTTACCAGTTAGATCACTTATATTTAGAACACAAAATGAACAATAAGAATAAATTCTTTTATTAATTTCTTCTTTATAATAAATCAAGTACAATATGTGTAAGCTCCAACCCTAGATGAAAACATTGATCTTCAATTCCCCATGCTCCAACCTATAATGTGTCAGGCACCGGCTTGGACTTTCCAAGGCACCAACCTTGTCAATTTTTAGGCACCAACCTCAAGGGCTCCAAACCTATATATGGTTCAGGCGCTGACTTGGTTTCTTGAGGACTCCAATCCTCTAGGGCTCCAACCCAATCTTCCAAGGTACCAACCTTGTCTTTCTGAGGCTCAAGCCCTTGCTTTACTTCGTCAAGATATATCTTGGTTATACTTCACGGCTCCCAATGTCCTCTTCAACGAGCCCTAACAATTTTCACTTAGTCTTCACTGTAATCTCCACGTTATGTTATCAATGACAACCTTGATCTCTTAGAAGGTGTCACCATTGCTCTTCATCGCACCCAAACAAATTCTTCAAGTCACCTCATGATGACATCAACATTGCATCATGGTCTTCAATGGTCTTCACAAAACTTCAATGTGTCTACAATGAAATGCACTAAGCTCTGCACTGGCTCTAAGCCTTTTCAAAGGTTTCTTCTAGAACACTTCAGATATGCTACTCAGAGGTGAGCTCCAAACAATATTTCAAAACTGCTCCAAAAGGTATTTACCCAATTTCAACAATGATGACTTCAATAGTTCTGCACAGAATGTCCTTGTTTAGTCTTCACAAGGTTTTAGGAATTCTTCAAATATCACCTTAATCAAGGCCTTCTTCAAATCTGGTCCAAGGTTAGCCCCAAAGACTACTTCAAGTCTACTTCAAAGGTCTACTACAATTAATTCCCAAATGTTGGGAACACAAGGTTGAACTCATCAAGATTCAAGCCTTCCAACAACAGGTATGTGCTAACACAGGCATATAGTATGGTTCCATAGGTCCTGAGGTACTTAGAATGATCCCAACACAATCAATGTATGCTTCAGTCACATTCCAAGGTATGTGTCTACACAACATACCATAGTCCAAGTTTGTAACATAGTCAAGGCTTTAAGGAGATCGAGCTTCTACACCATAGTCCGAAGATGTGACCATCCACAAGTCTTCACTATTTTAGCACAATCTGAGACTGTCACAGGCCCGAGCCTAAGATAAGGCCTTCTCCACAGATTTTAGCCCACAATTCGAGCCTTTCATTGTGCTATCACAGTCTGAGGTACCTTCTCCTCAGTCTGAGCTATCTGAGGTTTGTTATTGCACTAATCAAGCTCCACAGTCACTAATCTGAAGACAATTGTTGTAATCCTAGTTGTTGTACCACAATCCAAACCTTGCAAGGAAACCAAGCTACAAAAGGACCGGGCTTCAAAAAGGTGAGTCCGAGCCACTGTCCAGGTGTAATTTTATTGTCTGAGTTGAGCACAGTTCGAACTGTCTAGAATCCGAGTTTTGTAATTAATGATAGTCCACCAAGGTGTAATCTGATTCATGAAAATAAAACACAATCCAATATATTTTAGGGCCCAGTCAAAATAAATATTTTTCCTTAAATCTTAAGCCTTCCTCCCTTGTGTTCACGAGATGTGAACTAAAGCTCTGTTCTATATCTTCATGAGCGAAAAAATGATGCCAAAGAAATGAAGTCTGAACCTCTATAAATAGTGTTCTTTGCAAGGTGGAATGAAGAGACACGTCGCTGTATGGAGGCCAACTTGTGTGCCAAAATGTAGGTCGGCTCATTGTTAGGTGTAATTTTCTTAATCTTAAAAATTCAATATCCCACAAACTGTTAGCAGTCTCGGGACAAATAAGGGCTCATTGGAAAGAGGAAAAAATCATCTTTAAGATAGTCTAAGTCCCATGTTGAAAGGTTGCCTCCAAGATGCCCAATTTTATTTTTCTTTGAAACTATACTCCAATTTTGTGCATAAAATGTTTGGGATAGTATGGCATCTCCATTGTTTGGCTTCTTTATCATCATAGGATCATGTAGGAGTGCAACATCCATGTAGCATCATATATCCAACAATGAGTGTATCATCCTGTGTCATCATATAACGATGCAATGATATGTCATAGTGAAACATCATTAGGAAAGTTCCAAGGCAGTCCTCCATATGTCATCAAGGGTTAAGGTCTATATCATCAAGGTACATGCAACATTATAGTTAGTTCAAGAACTTATTAGGACTTATTCATTAGTGGTTTCACATCTTCGTGTCTTGACATCTTCATTGATTTCATCCTTATCAAACAAGAGTTATGACATCATCATCTAGAACCAGGCATCTCAAGAATATTTGCCATCTCGTCCAATGCCATATTGACATCAATGACAACCTTGATTAACAATAAAACACTTGAATGTAACTTGATTGCAAATTTCAGAATATTTTGGAACTCTAATGGACATGAGCAAAGTCAATTAGTTGACTTCACTCACGTCCCTACGTTTTTCAGAATATTTTTAAATCTATAAACAAAGTAAGAACAACTGCACAAAACTTGACAAATAATTTGAAAATATAATAGAGATTTGTCAATACTTAACAGAATTAAATATGATTATGACACATTGGATGAATTTTTGTATATCAACTTCGAACAATAACCATGTAGCAGGTAGTGGGGTTTGAGACTCTTCTCTTTGCAATAAAGGTACTTTTTTTCCAACTAAAGAAATCATGCATGGAGCAACTTTCAGGCATACATAGTTCTGCACAATATTGGACCACATCCTTGGGAATGTCTTTGAGACAGAGGCCCTATCCACATATATTTTCCAATTTTATCGAGAGAAATTTTGATAACATTTAAAAGTCACTTCATGAGGAAGAAGGAAGAGAAGAGCATAATGAAATAGCAATAAAAGGGAGCTAAAACTACAACTAATGAGATAATGAAATTACATTTAAAAAACAAACTAATATAGAATTGAAGGCTCCAAATTAAAGGTAAAAAAAGCTATGATGTCATTCAAGAGATAAACACATGATTAAACCAATAGTCAATGTTAGCACTCCAGGAAACTCTCCTAGGTTGCAGATCGGAGAAACCTGGTAACGTATAATCTTCAATATTGTTCTCTGAACTATTGGAATGAATGATGGTTTGGATCAAGTCAGATAATCATTTTAGCTCTATTCTCACTCAAGACATGCATGAACACCCTCAACAATACAAGGCTTTAGACTACTAATGCTCAATAGTTTCTAGATTCAATGGAAAGATGGAGAACACTAACTGTACCAGCAGATGCATACATAAACATATATGAATGGCTAGATACAGGAAGTAAATGAAACTTGCAAATCTAGTTTATCAATGCAGAGATAAGATGACAGTTATCTGGCATTAGACACAACAGAAAACATGAATAACCTATTCATGTACAAGCATAAAACAACAAAGAAAATGGAATTGAACATGTAACAGTAAGAGAAGCTTATATTGTTAGAATGAAGATGAGAAGTTTGAAGAAATAGAGGAGGAACAATCTCCAGAAGTTTGAACCTGTATTACATCTTATTTTCAGCTATTTATAGCCTGTTTACAATGCTCCTGAGCTCTAAGAGGCTCGGAGACTTGATTTGTATGATCTATCTTGTTAACTGATTGATTCTCTCAATAGGCAAGCGTGGCTCAGAGGTTTTCTCCTTCTGATAGAAGAGAACCGCTTTCAAATATTTTGGGTAGCTTTTGCACTGTCTGGGATCTCTCTCATGCCAAAGATGCCCCATAATGTTTGTTGATTTTGGATAAGCTGTGATGTTGATGCCTCATGGCCGATTTTGTTTCGGGCTAGCTGCGCATGCTGTGGCCCTTTCTATTCCCTTTCCGGCCTCTGTCCCTATCTCCCAGCCTCTGCTAGGTAATGAAAAGGGTCTTCGGTCCTGTGTAATCCCTTAAATGTTTATCAATATTGTTTTCCTGTTTTTTCACACAGAAAACACTGTACGCAACGAAAGCCTGCCCATCTATGTTCTTTTCGAACTTGAAAAGTCCTTAAACCTGACATATATATCTATCAGGTCCGCCCTTTGGGTCGTTGTTGCCTATCGCAGACGGCTTGGTCCCTTTGTATTTCGTTGAAACAATGAAAATACAAAAAAACATTAAAATATGGCTTTATCCGAACCTGAAATATTAGATAATATCATTTCCGGAACCCTTTTGGGTTCAGGCTTTATCGCTATCGGCACTGTCATGTGTTCCTTTTTATTTCATTATATAACTAAATACATTGAAAATGGCCAACCCACGGATTTGAAATTTTATGCAATATTATCTATATAACCGTCGGGTCCGGTTATCGGGTCGCACCTGTATATATGTAAAGGCCTTGCCTCATGGTCAGCGCCAATGCGATATTGCGATGCGATCTGATCTCAATCACATATGACTCCTGCCCCAAGCTATTTTTAAGTGCTCCATTCTATTTCCGATAGCGAGCATCGATCGCAATCACCGTTTCCCTTGGGCCTGCGCCGATTTCCACCGATTTCCTATGCCGATGCAACCCGCCGATCAAATCTAGACCATTGATCGGCCAAATCTGGCATCTACTATGCTTTGACTGTTTTAAACTTGCACTTTTGGTTTTTCACGATTTTCAAGCGTTTTTTGCCTCCCGCTAGTGTATTTCCGCCCTTCCAAGGGCTCTCCTCTTGCACTAATTTTTACCTTGGGGTGATTTTGAGTAGACGCTGAAGATTTCAAGAGCATTTAAATCATCCCTTGGGATGATTTTAAGCAAATTTGGAAATTTTTAAGAGCATATATGGATCCAATTTTGGGCCTTTTACTAACAAGGCTAACACTTGCTCCTTCTGGAGATGAAATCCTCCCTGTGAGGTTTCAAGGATCATAGATCAATGCCTTTCCTGTAAAAACAAAATCAAATCTTCCTCCTAGTGTTGCATTGGGCATGAAGTCTATTTAGTATGAAATAAAAACTTGAAAACAACATATTTTCAATACAAGGCTTGAAAGCCTTAACTAAAATAAAGTTCGAAGAACAGCCCATTGAATGGGCCATCAAAAACATATCCTTCCTTTGATGCATCCCTTTTGAGAAAATAGACACTAAACTTAAAATTGACTTGGTCAATGTGCATATCAGCAAATTCATCAAAGACTTGCAAAAGCCTATTGATTTGATCATCTACTTCAAAAACTTTCCAGCATTTGGTATTATTAGGCAGAGATAGTCTATATTTCCCCTGCTCTCTGTATGCTTTCAGCCTTGGATGTTTTGTTTGGAAGGTTTTGTACACCTATTGAATGATAAGGTCTGCTTTATACTCTGCTGTGTCATTTGTGACATGAAAAGTTAATATAAAAGATGAATCAATGTATTCCTCTGTGGGGGACACAAGGACTTCACCTATTCCTGCAGCTTCCTTAGAGCAAGCCCCATCAAAGAAAATGTCCCAAATCTGTGGGCCTTCTTCCTCTGTGATCTGGAAAACTGGTTTTTTAAGCTACGTGGTGGCCAATTGGGATTCTTCAATATGAAGAATACATGCTCCAAAATCAGTGTCAACAGCATATATGGGATGATTGGTGGGATTCTTTTCATCGCTGATTATATAAGCTAGCTGAGCTTCTTTGTATAATCTCTTGCTCTCGCCTCCGAAAACTAGGACAGTAGCATACGATAGATCATTTTGTAATTATCCACCTAATCTCTTGATCCAACCTCTAGAAAGTAACATGCCAAACTTCGGGGGTACATCTGCCACCACAATATCCATCATCATGATTTTCATAGGCAACTGAGACAAAGTGATGGCTAGGTCCTTGATTAAACCCTAGGTATTTCACTTTTCTTGAGTCAAAAGAAAACAGGTTATGATAAGGCTTGGTGATGTCCAGACCCAACTCATCCATGACAGCCTTGGGAATTAGATTATGGTTGGCTCCAATGTCCAGAAGGCATTTATGAAGGATTTTATCATGAATAGTCAGAGAGACATAGAATGATGGGGAGTTGTCTTCACAGTTTTCAATCATTGGGCTGGGAATAACAGCTGGCTTGTCATCTTGCAAATTTACATAGTCAGTGGAGGCTTGGATGGCTTTAGGCTCAAGGGCCTCAAGGATGGATCTTTTGAAGGACTCATTCTTCACTAGTTCATTCAGAGGCATAGGTATTCTTAGCTTCTGAATTTCTGAGTGAAAATTGAAAGGAGAAGGAGACTTGTCAAGGCCTCTTACCTCATTAGCTGGAGCTTTGAGGATAATGGGATCAACTGCCAGTTGTTTTTTCGTATTAACTTGCTATACTGCAAGGACAACAACTCTTTGAACAGGAGTTTCCTTGGCATTATTTATCTTTGACCTCAAATTATATCTTTTCTAATCTATAGTTTGTAGAATAGCTTTACCATCCCATTCTTGGCTAATCTGGTCATTTCATAATGACTTTTCATAGGCAGTTGAGGTAAAAAAGGAAGCATTGCCTTTGTCTTCTAGACAATGGATCCCATCGTCTTCTTCAAACTACTCTTCTTCCATGACTGCATTTTGAAAAGGAGCCTTCACCCTTTGTTCTTCATTAGCATATTTGTTTCTTTGTAACTGCTCATTAGCTCTTCTATATGGATTTGGATCTCTAGGAACAAAGGTATTAGGAACCCTTCCTATCCCAGGGTGTTGCTCAACCTTTAATTTGGAAACTTTAGAGGCTAATGACTCTATCATCTTGGCCATTTTATCGATCTTGGGATCTTAAGATGATGAAGGCTCACCCCTCTATCTCCTTCTATCAACATTACCTTTGATCTTTTCTTCAGCGATGATGTTTGATTCTACTTCCAGGGCTACATCTTGCATATCAGCCAAAGAAGCACATCACCTCTCCCTTAATAGTAAACTGAAGTCAGAATCAAAGGCGTTGGCATAGATGAGTCTAGCAGAGGTAGTGGTGGATTTTACTTCGGCTGGTATCTTGTTGTAGATACGGTTAAACTTCTTATTAAAATCAGACAACAACTCAACATTTTCCCTCTTTAAGTTCCCAAACTCAGTGTGGTAGTAGAGGAGATCCTTCTTATCCCCCCAATGCTTTAGGAATGCATCATCTAAAGCTTCAATATCTGTTATAAACCTTGGGGTTAGTTCTCTGAACCATTTTCTAGCCTCTCCATCTAGGCTTTGGACAAAGACTCTCTTCCACACATCATCCTCACTAATGTCCAGATTATCACCCTAACTATAGAATGACTCAAGATGTTATTCAACAGTAACACCTTAAGTCCCAGTGAACTTAGGCATATACTTATGATATTCTCTAGTAGGCATGGCATTCAAAGGAGTGGGTAGTATTAGAGGTCCATACCTAGCAGCTATGATTCTTTCCATTTTGGTAGGTGCTTGTGGACCTACCATAGCTGTGGTGGCTAAAAGAGTATTGGCAATCTAAATGATAGAGGGCTAAGGAGTGACTGACAAGAATAAAGGAGTATGATGGATAGGAGGTGAGGTTTCCTTTGGGCTTACAACAAAAGGAAAACTTAAAGAATAAGGAGCTTTATGAATCTCTAAGAGTTTTTCTTCGTTGCTAGTATTAGAAGCTATACTCTCAACATATATTTGTTCTATTACAGGCCTTTCTTGAAGAGATATAGGAGATTGTTTAGGTTTACCTGAACCTGATGCTCCTTTCTGCAATACCTTTCTCTCTTTGATGATTTTTTCAGGGTCAGGTACTGGGTCAGCTTGTAGCTTCTGAGGATTTCTCTAAGTATGCCTCACAATCTGAGCCAGAACTATGAAGTGGGGTCGCTAATAGGTTCGACCTCTAGTAGAGTCGCCAGATAGATGATTACAACCAAAAAAGTGCCTAGACTTTGTCTATCATCAAAGTTAGATCTATGTCATTTCCCAGGGAAGCTGAGCTTTAGTTTCCTCTCCCCGACAGCAGCGCCAATTATGTTAGCACTCCAGGAAACTCTCCTAGGTTGCAGATCGGAGATGCTTGGTAACATATAATCTTCAATATTCTTCTCTGAACTATTGGAATGAATGATGGTTTGGATCAAGTCAGATAATCATTTCAACTCTATTCTCACTCAAGACATGCATGAACACCCTCAACAATACAAGGCTTTAGACTACTAATGCTCAATAGTTTATAGATTCAATGGAAAGATGGAGAACACTGACTGTACCAGCAGATGCATACATAAACATATATGAATGGCCAGATACAGGAAGAAAATGAAACTTGCAAATCTAGTTTATCAATGCAGAGATAAGATGACAAGTATCTGGCATTAGACACAGCAGAAAACATGAATAACCTATTCATGTACAAGCATAGAACAATAGAGAAAATGGAATTGAACATGTAACAGTAAAAGAAGCTTATATTGTTAGAATGAAGATGAGAATCTTGAAGAAATAGAGGAGGAACAATCTCCAGAAGTTTGAACCTGTATTACATCTTACTTTCAGCTATTTATAGCCTGTTTACAATGCTTCTGAGCTCTAAGAGGCTCGGAGCCTTGATCTGTCTGATCTTTCTTGTTAACTGATTGATTCCCTCAATAGGCAAGCATGGCTCAGAGGTTTTCTCCTTCTGACAGAAGAGTAACTGCTTTCAGATATTTTGGGTAGTTGCTACGTTGTTTGGGAGCTCTCTCGTGCCAAAGATGCCCCATAATGTTTGTTGGTTTTGGATAAGTTGCGTTGTTGATGCCTCATGGACGATTCTGTTTCGGGCTAACTGCGCATGTTGTGGCCCTTTCTATTCCCTTTCTAGCCTCTGTCCCTGTCTCCCGTCCTTTGCTAGGTAATGAAAAGGGTCTTCAGGCCTACGTAATCCCTTAAACGTTTATCAATATTGTTTTCCTGTTTTTTTCACATAGAAAACGTTGTACGTAGCGAAAGCCCGCCCATCTCTGTTCTTTTTGAACTTGAAAATACCTTAAACCTAGCATATATATCTATTGGGTCCACCCTTTGGGTCGTTGTTGCCTATCGCAGATGGCCTAGTCCCTTTGTATTTCGTTGAAACAACGAAAATGCACAAAAACATTAAAATATGGCTTTCCCCGGACCTGAAATATTATATAATATCATTTCCCGAACCCTTTCGGGTCCGGGCTTTATTGCTATCGGCATTGTCATTTGTTCCTTTGTATTTTGTTATATAACGAAATACATTGAAAATGACTAACTTATGGATTTGAAATTTTATGTAATATTATCTATATAACCGTCGGGTCCGGTTATCAGGTCGCACTTGTATATATGTAAAGGCCCCGTCCTGTGGTCAACGTCGATGCGATATTGCGATGTGATCTGATCGAATTGCATATTGCTCCTATCCCAAGCCGTTTGTAAGCGCTCCATGCTATCTCCGATAGCGATCGCCGATCACAATCGCTGTTTCCCTTGGGCCCGCGCCGATTTCTGCCAATTCGACCCGCCGATTAGATCTGGACCATTGATCGGCCAAATCTGATGGCTATTGTGCTTTGACTATTTTAAGCCTTCACTTTTGGTTTTTCACGATTTTCAAGCGTTTTTTGCCTCTCGCTAGTGTATTTCCGCCCTTCCAAGGGCTCTCCTCTTGCGTTGTTTTTTACCTTGAGGTGATTTTGAGCAGATGCTAAAGATTTCAAGAGCATTTAAATCATCCCTTGGGATGAATTTAAGCAAATTTGGAAATTTTTAAGAGCATATATGGATCCAATTTTGGCCCTTTTGTTAGCAAGGCTAACAGTCACATTCAACCAAAATTTAGTACCTTTATATTAATCATTATTACACTATCTTGTTTTATATATGTAAGTTAATTATTTTTGTAATATTAAATTATTATTTGGAATTATATATCTATTATTATATATTAATATCGGGAATTAGTACTTTTTCTTATTCATATTACATATCCTGTTTTATATATGTAAGTTAATTTTTTTGTAATATAAATTATTTATTTGAATGTATATATATTATATATTAAATCAGGAATTAACTGAATTGAAAACATATTTATTAGTTAATATATTTATTTTAAATGTTAATTAGTTATTAATTATTCAATAGTTAAATTATGTGTTTTGTTAATTATTATATATTTAAAATTAATGAATTTGTTTTTATTCGAATAGAAAATATCAAAAAGAAAATATGTATTAATAACACAATTATTTAAATTATATTTGTTTATTAAAATGTATTTCCTTATGATTAATTTAATCAATATGCAATTTATATTTGGGTGGAGATAACAAACAAAAGAGTTTATGAAACCATTTTTTAAATTATAAATGAGACATTACTTTATAGAAAGTGGGGAGGACACTCGTGAATGAAGAAACACTTTGATACTATTATCGTGCTTGATACAAACACTTGTACTTCTTTGGGCTGGAAGATTTGGAATTGAGTGTGTATAATTTATCAAAATTTGATAAAAAAATTGAAAAATTGCTAAGTTCGAAGGGTATATTTTTGGTTTTGTAATAAAATTTCTTTTTCTTCACTTATGAATGTATATGATACTAATTTTTTGTAATTGAAATTATTTTCATGGCTTAGATTGCTATGCCAATTCTTATTTGATTGATTACAATTTGATGTGAAACTATATGTATTAATGTTGAAATAATTTTTTATCTGATGGATAAAATATAATTTCATATTTAACATGAATTTCTTTTCTCGATTTTATATTTAATATTTATAACTTATGTTTTTGGTTGAGAAAGGGTAGATGATTAGTTAATTTTATTTGTGCATATTAGATTAGGAATGCATACAGAAAGTTAGAGATTTTAAATAATTAAGTCTCATAACTAGGAGAAACACCTATTTAGTGGTAGCTAAGGCTTCGATAGGGGATTGTTACTCAAAATGAGAGAAAATCTAATTGAAACTTGTCATGGAAATTTTTTTTCTCTGGTTGACATGAAACATTTTCTCATATTAACACCCCTATCACCCAAAATTCATAAATCCAATATATCTTATAATCTTATTCATCTTAGCCTCCTAACCTATCAAACACCATTAAATCTTATGACCTTAATCCATTGACCTTATCCATCATCGTTGTAATCCCTTATAATGGTTATTTTATTTTCCTTTATTACAGTTCTTGTTTATATATATATATATATATTATAATTTATATATATTTATATATATATATATTAATTTATTTTATATATGGTATTTATTTTTTTAAAATGTAATACCCCATTCTAAAGTTGACATGAAAACCAATGAGAATAATGACACAAGTCAACCCATATAAAAAAAGGCAGGTTTATAAAACATTAAGAATGATGATAAAAGAGCATTAAGAATAATGTCATGATTTAGAGTGACAAAGGGCCTAAGGGTGGGGTGGGGGAGTGTTTGAGGAGAGCATTGACCATTGTTGAGAGATTTCATCAAAATTTATTTATCAAATTAAGAGATTTTCTTTGGAAATTTTTTATAACAAATTTTGTAATTATATAAGGTAATATTATATGTTTATATGTGTGTATGGGGTGGTTTTTTTGGATTTTATTCTCCATTTATTTTCCATTTTTTATTGTGAAAATAGATTGCTTGAAATGAAGAATTTCCAAATTAGAATATGATTTCAATTTTTTCCTATTCAATTGTTTCCCACATTCTATTCCTCTCTCTCAATTTTTGTTGTTTTAATAAAGATTTTCTTTTATGAATTTAAATGTCCATTCAAATGTCCAAAATATTGAAAGCCTATGCTTGAGACATTGTTTTCCAGCTACTCTGAATAGATGACTACCATATTCTTTGCAAAAGCCTCCTAATAACAAGATATACCTACATAACATCAAACAACATCAAGACATGGAAATTATTTTGCAATTGGCAGTCCTTCCCCTTCAGGTTCTCTTTGGGACTCGTCTTCATCAACTCTGGTTTCCTCTTTCACTCCCTTGTGCTTTCTTGACTTTTTCGTTTAGTGGGCCCTTATTGGTCTTTACCTCTTCTTGGCGAATTGTGCTCCACTAGTGTAGTTTTCTTCAAGCTTTGCCAACTTGTTATCCATAGCTACCAATTCTGCTCTGACTTCAGCTTGGAACCTTTCCAATTTACTCTGCATTAGTTCAAGTTTGGTGTTCATGAACAACTAAATTTATTTTATATCTTTCTCCTTTGCATTTAGTGACCCATCCACTGTCTCTAGTAACCTTTCCAGAAGTTGGTTCATTCTTGCTTGCTTGTTTCCTTGAGATGATGTTTCAGTGTTTTCCATAGGAGGTTTGCATTGCATTATTCCTTGACTCCTTGTTAGAAACATTCTTTGTTGCCCACTATTGCAAGTGCTCAGAACCAAAGTTGTGGAGATTGAGGTTATAACAACACCTTGCAAAAAGCCTCCTTTTTTTGTCATCCACCTTAGTTCTTTGTGTTGGGCGCTCAATAACACTGTTATATGGGCTCGAATGCACCTAACATTGAGCCTGTTATATCCTCCTCTACCACAATTCAGCCACCTTGTAGTATTTATTTTCTGTGCTATCGAATCCATATATGGATCACACTAGTCTCATTTTAAATATTGAGAATCTTGGCATTATGATACATATGTTGTACTTGATGGCAACCCACTCATCTCAGATGATAAATTATAGTGCAGCAAAGTTCACACACTTTCATGCAGAGAAAAGTTCACGCACTTTCATGCAGAGAAAATTTCACGCACTTTCATGTAGAGAAACGTTCCTTTCATGCAGAGAAAAGTTCACGCACTTTCATGCAAAAAAAAAAGTTCCTTTCATGCAGAGAAAATTTCATGCACTTTCATGCAGAGAAACGTGCACGCACATGGGAAATCTTATGGTTGGTTCATGGTATTTGTCCAACAGTTTTTGATCCTATGGTTTTGGTCCGTGGTATTTAGTCCTTGGTATTTGAACCTATGGTTTTGGGCCATAGTATCTTGTCATAAGTGTTGATCCCAAGTATTGGGTCCATGGTATTGAATTGTTATGGTTTTTAGTCCGTGGTATTGTGAAAGGCCTAAGGATATAAAAGAGGAAGGAGATCATTTGGCAAGGTATCTTCTGAATTATTGAATATCTGATAAAGTGCTAGATCTGGAATACTGTGATTGGGTTATGGTGCAGATCTGGATCTGAATGAAGAAGGAACCTGAGCGAGAGGGGAAGGAAAGTTCTATTGATGGGTCAAAATCTTAAGGCTGGAATAGTGGTATCTCTATATGATTTTGATCTGTGATATGTGGTGCACGCTTGATCTATAAATCTGATAATCTGGGTTAACTAATATCTGAATGTTTGAAAGAATGAATCTATAGATCTATACGTAGGTCGGTATTGACACAGAAGCATATGCACGCAGGTTTCTGAATAGTGAAGTAGCGTACATCTCTTGATTTATGTTCTAGCTACTTTTGTTTATTGCTACAGTGTTCTGTGTTCAGAAGTGGGGTGTGATTACTGTTATTATGATCTGGGTACAGTCGTTAGAGAAGTGTTTATTTTGATTCAGTTTTGATTGGTGAAAAGGTGATTGGTTGATGCAAAAAATCTTGATGTTATTTGTGGATCCAGTCTGAAAATTTATGAAACGTCGTCCCTGGAAGGAAGAGAAGGTTGTAGTCTTCTGCAGGTAGCAGTCTGCGTACTAGTATCTCAATTAGTACAAGAACTAAGGGGGTTGTAGCTTCCTTCCAGGAGAAGCTGGAAAATGAGAGAGGGTTGTAGCTCTCTGCAGGTAGAAGCCTGCGTACTGGTAAAGGACTGCACCAGTACAGAATCATTGTAAAAAGAAGTTTCTAATTGAAAAGATAGAGACATATTGCAGCAGGTGGTTTTCACCCACATCGGGTTTCCACCTTATATCTTGTGTTCTTGTGTGTGATTGTCTTCTGCTCTATTTTTTCTGTTCCTGGTTACTGTTTATATGATCCTGATGCACAGATTAATGTTCAACATCTGTAGAATATTTTAAATTATAAGTCTGTATGGTATACGAGGGTTTCCTTATATGTAGTTGCATATATACGTGGTTTTCTCTAACTAAAGTAGTGTATATGTTATGGGTTTGAAAAAGAAAATAATTGACCAGATAATACTGATTCACCCCCCCTCTCGGTATTATTTCCAACAATTGGTATTAGAGCGGGTCCTTTAGAAGAAGCTTGATCGCTTGAAGGAAGATCTATCATCATGAGCAACTACGAGAGAGAAGCATCAATCAGGCCACCAATTTTTGATGAGACCAACTTCGGCTATTGGAAGGTAAGAGTTACAACCTATCTTCAATGTCTTGGTACAGAAGTCTGGGATATCATAGATATAGGGTACACTTTTCCATCAGCAACTCCTACAGATCCGGCTGAGAAGAAGCAGTTTAAAACTAATGCAAAGGCTGTCAATACTCTATTAGGATGTCTATCTCAATCAAAATTCGTCAAGGTTATGCAGTATAAAACCACAAAAGAAATATGGGACAAGATCGTTCTGAGCTATGAAGGAGATGAACCGGTGAAAAGAGCAAAACTTCAAACCCTCAGAATTCAATATGAAAATCTCAGAATGTAGAATGATGAAAGTGTGGCTAACTATTTCCTACACATAGATGAGACTGTTAATTGTATGAAAAATTTGGGTGAAGAAATGAAAGAGGTTGTTATGGTTGAAAAGGTTCTGAGATCTTTGTCTTCTAAGTTTGAATCAAAAGTTTTTGCAATAGAAGAAAAGGAGAATCTATAGAAAATTACCATGTCGCAACTACACGGAATTCTAACTGCTTATGAAATGAGGAAAGGGGGACCATCAGACAGAAGAGAAGCCGCATTCAAGGCCTCAGAGAAGGGAGATTCTTATGACTCGAGACATATGTCAAAAGAAGAGGAAGAATCAAGTTTTGTCAAGAACCTTCAACAGGGTGCTGGAAGATTCAGAGGTAAGTTACCTTTCAAATTTTTTGCTTGTGGAAGAGTCAGTCACTATGCTGCCAAGTGTCCTCATAAAGGTAAGGAACCTATTAGATGGAACAAGAAACAGAATGTAAATAAGAAAAGTTATTACGCTCATGAAGACAGTGATGGATTTTCAAATAGTGATGAAGATGAACAAGGTAATAATTATAGACTTTTAATGGCTTTTGAAGATGATGATTTCATGGATGCTATAGATGAAGAAGGTCTTTATGAAGAGATTTCTAAACTCA